>DWPV01004975.1:0-12944 GCA_018251915.1 Urbanus proteus proteus
TAATTAAAATCAATTTATATAAATGTTATTTCAGTACATAGTTCTGAAGTCGGCGCTCATATTGGCATAGTTTACTCTGATATTCAGCGAAATATATAATGTGAGCGCCGACTACAGGACTATGTACTGAAATAACATTTATATAAATTAATTTTAATTATTTTTTCGGTGTAATATATTGTTTTTAATTTTTTTGTTTCTATTTAAATATGTAATCAATGCAAATAGCTGAACGAAAAGTAGTTGTGGTCGCCTATGAACATTTCCAACTCTTTAATTTTAGTTGTATGAACTTTTCTATTTTTTTTTATTTTATTTATAGACAAATGTATCTTATAGACTTAACATGCCGCAATTTATATATTTACATCCTTTTAACAAAATAAATAGTTGACGCGTCCAAACCAAACAAGACTTCTTTATTTTATTCGCTTCTCCCTACTCGTCGTGGTTAAATAAATAACTTTCTGCTGACTCAGCGCACAACAATGTATAAAGTTAAAAAGCTCTCATTGAAAAGCTTCAGAAGTAAGGACTTGGGAGGTACATTACAGCTTTTAATGCCTATCTTTATATTATAAAGCTGTAGATTCAAATGAAAGATATTCCCAAATGTTTTATGAGTTATTTAATTGTTAGTGTTTATTTAGAATTGTTTTTAGTAGTTAAATTTTTAATGATCGTAGATTATAGTTTTATTAGTATTTCCGACTCATTAGTTGAAGGTGGTAGAACTCTATGTAGTTCGACTCCGGCGGCACCACCGCCACACATATTTCTGCCTTATAACAGCAGTGTTAAACACCGTGTTCTGGTCTGGTGGGTGTGGTAAGGGAGACTCAGGGGTTAACGCATCTGTGGTCGATCTCAGGTAGGACTGTGATTATATCTGGGGTTGATTACAGATATCAATGGGCGGCTGTGGCCACTTACCATCAGTTGACCTGCATGCTCGTTTGCTACTTCCATAATATACATATAAAAAAGTATATATGTAGCGCATCTGTTTGTTTCAAGAGTCATAAAGTTAAAAACGTTCACACAAGGCGTTGAAGTAGTTGAACATAAATTATGCAACATATATGTATAAAAACAAAAAACAAAAAAGTCGGACATATGCAGGCCGCTAATATTATTTGGAATTAATTACAGATATCTGATTACATGAGTCGAAACAATGATAGCCTTGTTGTACAACTCGGCCCTTCAATCGAATAAACCCACAAATTTTCCCCAGGATTTGAACCTTGGACTTACCAAATTTAAGGCAGAGTTTACCGAGCACTTGTACTTAAACACATAAATACCTATACCAAAATGACTTTTTTCAATCTCATATTAAAATATAAGTAAATACCAAAGGTGAATTCACCTTGCGACCCTTCCAAGAGTTACATTTATTCGAAAATTTCGACGTAGAAAGGGTTGTATTGCGAGGATGCGTATAAAGGGGAAAAAGGGGAGATACGGCAAACGGCCATTGAAGAGATTTTATGCGATTGGGTTTTTCAGATAGGGTTAAGAAAGATTTAACAATCTTCTAAATAGTGGCTTCTGTGGCTTCATTAAAAAAGAAAGGTATTTTTGTGGAACGAAAGTTGTATTATGATGAGTATGGTTCACTCCGGGAAGTACCACGGTCATATCCATTTCTAACGTGAAACTGTTTCGAAACTTACGACTTACTTTCCTTCCATCAATTCATACTGGACCAGCGTGGAGGATAAGGCCCCGACGTATCATAGTTATGCTACGGGATTTTTATTACAATCCTAGACTTTTGATGTCTATTACTCGGCAAGTGGACTAGTCAGCCCTAAAACTTAAAAATGAATTATGCCCAAAGACGTAAACTCCGTGACGGGAAACAGACCTATACAACGAAATTATTTATATATCTCTATACAAATAAATATAATTGAATTATCTGTACAAATAAATAAAATTTAAGTGTCTTTGTAATTTCAAAGTAACATTTTTTATTATGTATATGAAAGTATATACGATACCAATAACGAAAATTTAATTAAAAAAATATATTATCTGTCTCTTTGGCTGAGGTAGTCTTCTTAACGACTGAACCGATTTTGACGAGACTTTCACTGGAAGATAGCTGAATACATACATGCATGCATGCATACATGATACATTACATTAACTTTGGAAAAAAAATCAGCGCGCACGCTACGCGCTTGGGGCCACCATCGCAGGAGAGCCAGGTATCACTTACCTCACTTACCTTTAATATTAATGCCATTTTACTTTTTTAACGCGGGTGAAATCGCGGGAATCAGCTAGTATTACATAAAAAGATGAAAAGCCGTAGTGTTATCTGTAAATAAATGGGAATCCCGGCCCCTGTTTAACCGTAACCATATATTGGTTACAAATACCCCAGGGCGAATGAAGGATCAATTGTAAATATTGGCGAAAAGCTCCTAGGTACTCGATATTGGGTGTCATATTGACTTAAGCGAGACCCCGGTATCGATTTTTAATTCACGTTATACGCGGGCTTCATGGACTAGGACTAACTTTTTTAGAACAGTAGTTTTCTGTAGGTACATATAAATAAAATTGAAATGTCATTTTGTGATATCAAAATAACAACTATTTACTAAATACATACAAAAGTATATACGGTGCCTATAATAATAAAAGTTATATTTAATTTAACGTTTCATAGTAAAATAGTTTTGTTAGTTGAGGTAATCTTCCAATCGCCTGGGACAATTTTAACGAGACTTTCACTGCAAAATAACTGAAGATGTAAGGCGTAACTTACGCCTTACATCTTAACTAACACACTGACGCGCTACATCTTAACTAACCTAACCTAATCGAAATAATGGTAGCTATGTGGCCGCCACCTATTAATTCCTGTGATCAGACCCAGGAAAGATGACTAAGTTGAAATACCTGGTATAAGTAGGTATGTGTTCCTTACAACCCTTACTACTCTTTAGATCAAAACACAACAGCTTTTAACACTTCTGTGTTAAGCTTGGTATGGCGGTAGTGCTTAAAAACTTAAACATAAAACGCTTTCTACACTCATAGCCCCACAGTAGGATTTACACCTGTGTCGTAGGTGCCCTGGACACGCACATACACGAACACACAAACACCCAGACCCAGAACAGAAATCTAAATTCATCATTTAGATGTCTGTCTGGCCGGTAATCAAACTCGGGACCCTTTCCGTGTCAGACCGGCATGGCAACCGTTCCGTCACGCGGGTCGTCAGTACTACCGGGGTGAACCAAATAGCTCTATCATCTTATTACATTGAAAAATGATATTTTGCATGATAATATTAACTACGGATATATTCATCGTTGTAAAGCCGAAAAGGCTTTCGATTTATAGTGTCATCTGCCATGAAATAGATAGTTTTATGATACTGGAACGGGTATTATAGGGAAATGACTAGCTTAAATAGAGAGGGATACAGGATTGATACTCCGATTTTTATATTATGGAAGTAGCAAACCAGTATGCATTTTATCTGATGGTAGGTAAGTGGTCATTGCTGCCCATGGATATTAGTAATGAACCCCAGTTATGATCACAGTCCTAGGTAGGGTCAACCACACATGTGGTACTACCCCTGAGGATTATGTTTTAACGTCTCAAATGAATTATGTTTTCTTTACCACACACTTCAGACTAGAACAGCAGCGCTGAACCCTGCTGCCATAAGGTAGATATGTGACAATGGTGCCGCCGAATGAAAATATGTAAATCCCGTCAAAATCGGTCCAGCCGTTTAGAAGATAACTTCAGCCAAACAGACAGAGAGGCAAAAAAAAAAAATTTCATTTTCATTTAAAGGTATCGTGTTTATTTTCATATGCATTGATAAAAAAATGTTATTTTGAAATCACAAACAGCCACTTCAATTTTATTTAAATTGATACTAACATAGTTAATAGTAACTACTAAAACATTATTATTACAATTATATGGACCCTGTCTGAATTAAGTGAATAAATAGATAAGATACAGCGTTTAATTTCTGGAATATCTGTAGAATTTCCTAAACCACAAATAATTCGGTTCTATTTCATAGAAGCAAACGCTGTCAGCCTTCAAAGGCACTAAAGCGCTAACGAACGAGTTATGCCCGGAAAATAGTAATAACATAGGAATTTCATTAAGTTAAATCATATTTGTTAATGTTAAACTGACCACAAGCGCTTATACAAGGTTAGTTTCATGAATTTCGACCACAAATATCGGGTGTGGATAAAATCTAAAATAACGGTTTTCAAAGTTATGTGTATGATATAAGTATTATTTGATTAAGTCAAAATTGGTTTAACTTCCCCCAAGAGTTTCAAATATCGATTCGACTATTGTGGATTATCATGTAGAAACAGAATATATGTGAAATGTTTTAAAAATCTAATTTCCATCCATCCATCAGCCCTATGAGGTCCACTGCTGGACATAGGCCTCCCCTAAGTGGCGCCATTCCAACCGGTCCTGTGCCTTCTGAATCCAGCGGTTTCCCGCTGTCTTCTTCAGGTCATCAGTCCACCTGGTCGGAGGCCTAAAAAATCTAATTTAATATTTTGCAACTCACGGTAACGGTCTTTCTTTCATGATGATGATAATGCACTTTAAGTGCAAATGTGTATGTACAATTTTATACTCAAGAAATCGGCACAAGCGATCTTACTATCGAGCTATGAGCACAAAAAGTGTCATAAGTAGAAAGTAATTTTCATTTTCACATCAGATTTGAAGATCATCATTTGGACATTGATTTTTTTATAGAAAACCAAGAAATCCTTTCGCTTTTATTGATTGCATATGCGGTATTTATTTATTTATTGATTCTTTATGAACCTTACAGCGAATAGTGGTAACAAAGATGGACTGGATGGCGGTATCAATAAGCAAAGTTAATAAGTAAGAAGCATATACGTAACACTTATACATAAATACAAAATAAATAATCTTACTAATATTATAAAGCTGAAAGTTTGTGAGGATGGATGGATGGGTGTTTATTACTCTATAACTTAAGAACGGCCGAATGGATCTGGGTGAAATTTGGTGCAGACATAGACTGTAGTCTGGAATAATATATAGGCTACTTTTTATCCCGGAAAAATGTGCGGTTTCCGTGGGATACAATATTTTTCAATCTCGCGACATGTTTATTGATTTACTTTTCCAATGCAGGTGAAACCGCGGGGATCATCTAGTATAATATATGTATATAATATTATCCTAAAAATACATAATAAATATAACGTAAACACATATACAGTATTTACATATATGTGTGTTTACACCTACAGTTTATTTTTTATACCCACAGTTGTTTCTAAATATCTTCCTTAGTAACGAGATCTACGAGTATAATATGACACAGGAGCCGCCTTGACGAAATTGTGGCAATCAAATTAGCCTAATGCGATAAAAGTAGCGGTATATCTCGTGTATATCTTACGCCGGCTTGTGGATTATTTGAGTGAAAGCTATTTGGTTAATAATTGTAATGGGTATCATTTAAATATAATGGGCTTCATTATATATCATCTATCCACTGCTATTCAGCTATATCAGTGCCGTAAAGATATTCGATATTTAAATTTTTTATCCATATGAAGTATATGGAATATATGTATGTATGTGTGTATGCATGTAACAATGTTAAAAGGGTTCAGTAATAAAGTAGTCGTTAGGCAAGACGGTTGGTTTCCTTGCCATGATAACGCTGGCAACAACTTTCTTTTTTAACTCAGTTACCTATGCAGGTTTCCACACGATGTTTTCCAAGGTTTGTCGAAGGTGGACATCTATGTCCATTTTAAATACTATGTGCTTTTTTTTAAATATTCATCTTATTTTCCTTGCAATAACCCTAACTTTATCTAGAGTACCCTTGCACAAACCTGTAAAACGAAGTGGCAAGGGCACTACCTACTTTTCTTGAAGCGCTTCTTGTTTCTCTTATATCACGCCATAATTTGTCAATACCGAGAAAACTCGCGTGACAAGCTAGTCCACAATAAATAACAAAGTAAGCTAAGGTGCTAACCCAACGAAGACAAGACGAATTTGTTATTCAAACCGTCTGCTGAATTATTTAGCAGGTCATTTCGCTAGCAAAAGAATTACTCAGCCTGATGGTATTCGTTTAAAATCTTAGCCTTATTTGTGCAGGCTGAGCTTATCAAGATACGTCTAGATCAGTCTTTCCCAAAGTGGGATATAACACCCCCTTGTCGCTGGAGGCCTAAAGGGGGGCGCTGATGTTCTTAAAAGGGGCTATGGGTTATTTGTTCTACTACACAATAGGCATTCTTATCTGGGGTAGATTACAGATGGACGGAAGTGACCATTGACGTAAACTAAAAGAAATTATAGGTTTAATCAAATATTTGTTACATATTTTATTGAGAGATACATACAGAAAAATATGAAAGTACTAGTAATAAAATATAAGTAATTATAAACTAAAACTCTACTTTATTTAAAACTAAGTAGGTTTAATTAAACTCCAGGCGAGTTAAAGTAAAAAAGGGGGAGGGATCTGATTTTCAAAGTGGGCGTTAAACGAAATAAGTTTGGGAACCTTTGTTGTAGATACTAGCTGTACACACAGTTACACCCGAGTTTACAAAATAATGTAATACTTAACTTACTTGTGATCTTACTACTTAAATTATAGAGAGGAAAACTGGGAAGTATGGATAGATGGATGTTTTTTGCTTTATCATACAAAAACCACTTATCGGATTTAGGTAATTTGACAGTACAAAAAATTGGATAGTACTTTAGTTAACTTGTAATAACAACACTAACATAGTTGAAGTAGGCTACAATGTGTTGCTACCTCTAAAAGTAAGTAGTTACGCCTTGTATAATTACGTCTTCCTTACTTACCTAAAGGGTTTCTTTAAACTAGAATACGCAGCGCTTAAAACTACTATGATTAGGCAATAAAATAAATGGCGTTCGTGCTTCCGAAGTCTCAAGTTCTGACGTTCGGATGACACTAAGTTATTAACTATTATGGTAAGCTTAAGATAACGCTTGCCAAAATCAACACGATATATTTTCTCACCGTTAATGGAGGCCCTAACGAAAACATTTCTTAAACATTACGCAAAGGGACTCGTGATAATTTCAACTGCCTATCAAGCTGTGTATTAGGCTAATTTGATGACCACAATACCGCCAGAATGGCGTCTACTTGTTTTTGTTACGGTTTTATTTGTGTTGGAAGATGAGAGAGGCTGTTATTCATAATAACACCTCTAATTTACGCCGTACCGTAATAGGCAACTTAGGCCACGTGCAGAAATTGGTTAAGTTGCCTATTTCTGCACGGTGCGTAAATTAATCGTAACATAAAGTGCAGTTTATGTCACATGTACTATAAAATAATTTACAATACTCGTGACCTAAGTTATTATTGCACGGCGTTTAGCACCCACGCTGCGCTCGGGCGCTAACATTGCGCCGTGCAATAATAGGCTGTTTAGGCCACAATATCGTAATGTATTTTTATGAGCTACTACAATAGGAAATATTCTATTTTTATCTCGAGCAGTACAAACTAATTAATATAACAGTTGTCTCATATGTCATGTAAGACGGTGTCCACACCCTACAAATAGGCAAAGCCGTGGTACTTCCTAGGTCGAACTTACTCAAAATCACATCGGTTACAAGTCAAAAGGTACTCTCGATTTATTAGGGCAGTTGCCTAGAATATATAAAAACGAAATAATTGAAAACGACCATACCTAATGGAAAGTCTACACCCAAAACATTAACAATATACAATGTACCCCATTACACTATTTTCCGCTGTTACCTAACCGAGCCGAATTAGGCTAATTTGATTGTTATAATTACGTAGTTGAGGCGGTTCTGTTGTTCGTACTTTGCTTAATTTTCAATAATTTATTGGTATTATAATTTTCCCTGAATAAGATAACAAATACAGGTGTAGAAATGAGAACCAAGTGAATATATCATCATTAATAGTTCTCAATAATAATTGCTATCGACTTGCTATTGTAAGCCAATATGTAATTAGTGCATGCATATTTCTATTAGGTACCCTCAGAATATTGTTATTTTTAATTTCTTGTCTGTACCGTATCTTTATTATTTGTAACTTGAATTTCTTATGTTAAATGAAATGTTATTGAATTTGAATCTATTGTAGGTGAAGTGTCTGTTTGTGATTTAATTTTTTTTACTTAATGCATATGAAAGTATACACGATACCTATAACGAAAATGCAATTATTTTTTTTTGTCTGTCTGTCTGATTGGTCGAGCTAATCTACTAAACGGCTGGACCTATTTTGACGGGACTTTCACTGGAAGATAGCTGGTGGCACAAGGCGTAACATAGGCTACTTTAATTTTTGAAATCTCCATTAGCGCGAAAGCGGGATGACATTTATGTTTAAATATGTATTCCTTTTATCTTTTTAAACGCGGGTGAAACCGCGGGGTTCAGCTAGTAAGAAATATATGTCTTAAACCGTAAACCGTAAAATTTTCCAAATCAGTGTCCAAATAAGAAAATAAATACATGTTTGTGTGTGGATCTTTTACATACAAACCGTTCATACACTACAGCGAACTAAGTAAAGGTACAGTTCTTCACAATTATCTAAAAAGGAATAGAAAGTCTTCCCGAAGAGACATTTATTTTTAAAAAAGTGCACGTCAGTCGCCTGCAGTAAATCCTTCGGGGAGTTTGCTTTTCAGAATCACGTTCGCAAAAGGAAAGTCTTCGCGAAACGTGATGTCGCGAATGATACGATAGTACGTGTTTCTTTCGGAAACTTGGATATTTAGGGTTACGAAAATCGGGACTTAAGACGAGGCATGTAAAAAATGTAGTTTGTAATCTTTAACTATTTTACCTAGTGCCTACGGCGCCTTTCGCTGAAGGATGAAGTTCCATCCGCACCAATTCGATTGGTGGCGGGCTTCCACAGTCTCTGAGCGCTATGACATAGGGTTCTAAAAAAAAGCTGCTAAAAGAACTCTCCTTCAAAGCCGACGATGCTTTGACGACTCCTCTGGTGTTGCAAATGACCATAGGCGGCGCTAAAAGAGAATCTGTGATTATTCCTAGGTATGATCCAACTAACCAATCTAAGGTCTACCACATACCTGACCTGGACTGAGTTGGAATGCTTTGGATAAATATGTCTCCCTTAAAACTTCAAACAAACAGTAGCGTTTAACATTTCAATTATTAGCCAGAAATAGCTGTGGCGATGATGCGTTCAGAGTCGAAGGTCTCTACCACCTTTAAAAGTGGATTTCTAGTACGTTTTCAACATCAATTTCATACAAAATATATAAGAAATCTACTAAATTTAGTAGGTACAAGTTAACGATATCGCAACACGTGTTCATAAGCTAGGGACGTCGCCTCCATTCTTTATGCGCACGTGCTGGCCTTCGTATTCTTGCAAGAATAGAATGGTTCGCTCTGAACAACTATCAAATGTAATTTTACAGTTCTAATGATATTATAACTTGCGTGTATTTACATTGGTATTTGCTGCAGTCAATTAACCTTTGCCAATTAACTTACCTAATAAGTTAAATCTAAAATGTTTGTACATGTCTGAAAATCATATCGCATTAACCGTTTTTAAAAATTCTTATTCGTATTTTAGTCCCTATGAAACTTCTGGGTGGTCATTGCGTAGGTATAAAGGAAGCCCCGAGATGTCTTGTGATTGTTACCACGTTCCAGGCACCAAAAGTTCTAGTTACAACATTTGCCATTTACTTAATCATAAATAGTGAGTAATGAGAGCTCTTACTTTCATGGTCTTGCACTAGGATTTTCTCCAAAAAATAATACACAAACACCCAGACCCAGAACATAAATCTAAATTCATCATTTAAATATCTGTCTGACCAGGGATCAAACCTGGAACACATTGCATGTCAGATTGGTATGGTGACCGCACCGGCATGCAGGTCGTCGAAGATTCAATGATTCCATCTAAAGATGGAACATGGATGGAAGATGGACACATCTAAATATGGCAGGCACAGCTGTAGTCTGGATATGGCATATGTAAATAAAAAAATGTAGTGTTCCATTTACGAAAATTAAATATACATACTCGTTTTACCCTACTCAATGTTGGGAACTGACAGTCAAGGTATCAATATACGCCTGCCTCGGACATACGTTCTTGTCACTGTTAGGGCCTGGTTTCACCGGTAAAGAGTTTTGCGAATTTTATGCTATAAAAATAGCAAAAGAGCGTGCAATTCATCATTAACGCATGTCAACAAGCCCAGATAAGTAAAAATCTACCTGACTAGGCTAGGTTGGAACTTCTCGGATAAATATTTTCTTCTAGGATAAATATTTCTCTTAGGATGTGGATATTTCAATTCGGAACACAGTTGTGCTTTAATACTGCAGTTATAATGTTTTTTTTTATTTAAAAGAAATACTTCAAAAACTTTTAAATAGCCTACTCACCTAATGAAGGAAACCATCGTGAGGAAACCTGCACATCTCAGTGTTCTTAACAAAAAGTTCTCAAAGATGTGTGAAATCTACTAATTCTCACTTGGCCAGCACGGTGAACTAAGGTCTAGAATCCCTCTCACTGACCCGTGCCCTGCAGTGGGACAGTAATGGGTTGATGATGACTCTTCTAGTTATAATCTGTACAAGCAGATGTTTTTAATATTTATTTAAGTAAATAATTAAATAATTTTAATTTAATTTAATTTTGCGAGAAAATCGTGCATCGCTCACCGCTTGCGTGCGCGCAATACGTTGACTTCGTAAGCAGAAACGATTTTTCTTCCTTCTAAGGTGAATAGTGGTGTGATTAATGATAGTCGAGTATTCAAAGGTTTATAGGGACTCTATTGTGCTGGGACAAAACATGAGGAATTTGCGTTCTATTTGTTACTTCAAATGGAGTGAAAATCCGCGAACTTTGTGAAATAGTCTTGTGCGCTCAGTCAAATATGTAACTGAAGTTAATTTGACTTATTTGAATTTTTCACAAATTGACTAAAATTAGGCACTCTTTGTGACCAAGGTTCTTTCTCTAAGCGCGTTGACCCATCAGGCCCCACCCCAGGCCAGACCCAGGCCCCACCTCCGGTGAGCTTTGGGCCCTCCTCCCACTCTTGCCGCCCGCAACCCTGGAAGCCCCCTTTTAGTCACCTCTTACGACAGGCAGGAGATACCGTAGCCCTATTCTGGTCCCGGGACTACAGGGACATCTACCTACCTACCTAAGGATGGACTTGGAACGCTTTCGTATAAGTGTCTCTCTTTTGAAACCAGAACATCGAAGTCAAACCAAGGAACATCTATTATCTTTAATATTGTATTCCCGTCCCATATCAATATCACAATGTTAACCATATATGTTTCACATAAATTATATTATGTTTATGTTTGTTCCGAGCTAAGCGGATTTGAATGTTTGAATGTTAAATGAATCGATTTGAATACATACATACATGTTTACTAACACCCAGATATTACTTAGATGGTCTAATATATTATAATATATAGGGCTATAGGCGTAGTGAATTTTTCAGTTTCATGTGTTGGAGTCCTCCGTTCGAATCTGAATGTTTTTGGGTAGATATTAAAATCAAAAATCAAAATCAAAAACATTTTATTCAAAGTAGATTCTCTACATGAATTATTTTTGAACGTCAATAACATTTTCTGTACCACCATTTGGGAAGGAAGGAGTTATGGAGAAGAAGCGGCGCAAGAAACTCCATACCTAACACATATCTTTTAAAAACGTAGGTGATTAAACAATAGTATAGCATAACAGTAACAGCATAACAGTATAAAGACCCAGACCTAGAACAGGATACAATAATGAAACAAAGGCACCATCTCTAATTAGGCTGTTCATTACGGCAATTACATTAGTTAAAGCTGTGTTGTGGTCGGCATTAAATACCACCTTTTCTCGTGGATGTATAAGCGACAAAATCCCGAAGATGGTGAACAGCGTTTTTCAATGTAACATCCACTACAATTGCAAACATCGCCAGGTGGACTGACTATTGACAAAAATCTCCATCAATCAATCAATATGCATCTACATATGTCCAATAGTAAACCCAAAAAGGTTGATAGGTGGATTTGAAAAATAAACTTTTTTGTCGCAACGAGTTTTTTATAATATTGGAGTAGCAAAGGAGCATATATTCCACCTGTTGGTAAGTGGCCACAGCTATCCATATATGTACATATGTAATCAACCCCAGATAAAAACGTCTAAGAGTCTTACCTAAGCGTAATGAGTACCCCTGAGGACTATATTGGAATGCTTCGAATAAAGACATCCTTACCGCGCCCTTCAACCCAGAAAACAACAGCGCTTAGAACTGCCGTTATAAGGTAAAATAGGTGTGGTTGTTTTGCCGCCGGGGTCGAACCACAACCACATCTTCAAAACAGCTTAAATTAGTTAAAAGTAATATCGTTTAGGTTACATTTAAGTATCAACACTGCGTAGTCATTATTCTCAACATGAAACTTAACTACTGAACATAGCTACGTCCTAACAATAAAATGCTAAAAGTGACCCCTACTTAAGCTTTATGTGGGAGACCGAAATATAAAGTTTACGAGCAATAAAAACGGTAAACTAACGAAGTGTATTCAATAGGTTTTATAAGTTGACGTGTACTATTTCAGAAATATCTGAAATGAAATGTTCGAAGTTACCTACTTTGTCCTATATGGCACAAATAGTCAGTTAAACTACATGAAATAGGTTGATAGATTACGACGAGTACGACTAGATTAAAAGTAAATCTATACAATTAAATAAAATTGAAGTGTTTGTTTGTTATTTCAAAATATCATTTTTTTATTTAATGCATATGAAAGTATACACGATACCTATAACGAAAATGCTATTAAATTGT
>DWPV01004976.1:0-12944 GCA_018251915.1 Urbanus proteus proteus
TGTAAAGATGCAAGACTTTACAGAATGTCAAATGTTATAATCAAAATCTAAAATATCTAAATTTCAAGTCAATCATACATGGACATACATAAATATATTATTTTCTGTTAGTACAGGAATATAATTGCAACGCATTAAAGAATAAACATATCATTTTGTACAGTAATCTGTGTAAAAATACTTGTCCTAAAAACGATAACAGTGAACCACAGAAACCTTATAAGCGTAACATACCACACCGCATAACGGCAAATGTCTTTAAAATACCAAACTCAATTTTGTTACATTATCTTACGAGTATGTTTTTATGAGTTTAGTAAGCTTTTTGTAATTTTCTAGTCTCTTTGTATGTATATGGTAATCTATTAAGTTATTTGTGCATACTATAAAATATATTCATTGCCCTTTTAAAAATATATATAACAAAATCTGAGATACTCCGTCCAATTTAATGTTAATATAATAAAACAGATATTTTAACGTATTCAATATAAATATGATAATAACAAAACATTATAAACACACGCCGTTTTACAATTCCCAACAAAAGAAATCTCGAACCGTGTGGCCCTACCACTTTTTTATCGTGTCTGGACGAAAAAGGTGAATTCACCTGCCCCTTGTATTCATATCTTTTGAATAAAAGCCTAACTCCCCTACTGTATAAGCAGGTTACGATGAGATGCGTTCCAATTTTAATAACATCAATTGATTTAATGCTATTTTAGTGGGAGGAACTAAACGAGGTCACCGACCGACAATTATGTCCTCCTAAAGAGTTCTCTACAACACATCTCTACATAATAATAGTGGCTCTGTGCGTTTTAAAACTTGATGTTTAATGTGGATGGTATTTATACTTTAATAGCCATTGTTCCTACTTTTCTTCTTTCTTTTCATTCAATATTTAATAATTAGAATTTTCCATAAATACCAAAACAAGAGTAAATTTCTAACAATGTAACTATTTTAAATTTCAAATATAAATTAGGCAAATTAATACTTTTCGATACATGTTTATTAAAGTTACCTACTTTTCAAAACTTTCTACTTTCCACGCTCTAAAAACATATTAGAAACGTACTATAGTAATGGATGCCTCATTAGAATTAGAATTATGAGTTACAATTTATTTCTGTAGAAACAGAACAAAACATAACGGATTATTT
This sequence comes from Urbanus proteus proteus, assembly GCA_018251915.1. Classification (NCBI taxonomy): domain Eukaryota; kingdom Metazoa; phylum Arthropoda; class Insecta; order Lepidoptera; family Hesperiidae; genus Urbanus; species Urbanus proteus. The sequence goes on from DWPV01004976.1 coordinate 1,170, forward strand.
ACTAATGAAACCTATTTTCAGGTTGATTGGTCGTTCTATATTGAGGAAGCGGTGTTTCTGTCAGAGTTTAAACTAAGTTTGTAGTGAATAGTTTATTGGAGATATTACAAAATCGAATAACACAGAAAGCAATTATTGGCGTGTCCTTTCACTTACTTGTTGATAGTGTGCAATGTGTATAAAGGCCCATTGGGAGCACACCAGCCGGTGTGGTACACGGCTACACGCCAACAAACCGGTCCGAGAGGAATGAGACCAACTTGTAGTCGAGCCACCATACAATGTTGATCAATCGTTTTTTGAAACAACTATTATAATACATAATTGTTATTCAAATAGAACGCGTTATGTGATAAATGGTGTATCTAATAAATGTTTAGGAATATATATTACCCATTTAACGTAAAATAAAAATATAAAATATCCTATATGTTATTTTGAGTCTAGTAAAATTAATATATTTTAAATTTATATTACCTACTATTATACTATGATAACCAGGTATTACTTTGGTGGTTTGATATTCGATCATAATTATTCCATTTTTTTATTCATAACACAAAAGCTCGCGATAGCAACCAAATAAAAATCTATTGTGTTGTTAAATCAGAACAGAAAAGGGTACTAAATAATTTCTTTACATCTGATCTCATATAATTAGATGTAGATTACAAAACTTTAACAGGGAAAAACTATATTTCAAAAATCGCTACATTGTTTAATAAAACTAGTTTCAAATAACAAACCTAACAAACTTTTGATGAAATGAAAGCTTAAAGACTTGGTACAAGGCCGAGAATGGTAGAGCCCGTAATGTGAGCCCTCCTATTTGCTTAGGTATGTTTTGACCTCGAAAAGCTACACAATACATATTTATTTTACTAATTACAACTTAGTATGCATACATATTCGTACACAAACGTGAATTTATAACATTTTCATGTTTCTACAATTTCTGAACGTAGGACCGGGATAACGTACCACACAATCTGTAGGACAATGTGATAAATTATATACATAAATATCTGCTAAACGATAGAAAAAAATTGCTGGATAGTGATAATTTTTCGTAACTTCGTTATCCATACGTGTTGAAGTAGGGGGATTCTTATTTTAAACTCGTACATTTTTTGAATAATTTAGATAAACATCTTGGGAATTAACGAATAAAAATCATAATAGTATTTTTTTTTTTTAACAAACTTTATCCCTTCTACCCCTGTTAGTTACCACAACCGAGTTTTTTTTATAAACGTTGGGCGTCTCAACAAAATGAAGCAATGTACGCAAAATTAGCTTGATAGTAATCAATGGTAAAACATGTTCTAGGGATACCGGCTTAATACTTTTTAAATATAAGTATAAAAGTATTTTTATATCTATGATACATGCGATTTGTCATAAATATAATGTTACAAAATTATTTCCTGAAGTGTACTTCGGCATGGCTATATGATATTAACCAAACTACGAAATTAAGTAATGGTAGGCGCGGTCATGAGTTTGACGGGTGAATACTAATGATCAAATTTTATGCGCTTTCTTGCTTTAGTTAGAGTAAGGGTGAGGGTTTATCCTTATTTTCTATTATAAGTAAGTCGTTAAACCTTGTCGGAGGCGGTAGCTCATAAGGCCTTTGAAACATGAAAGTGTGAAAATATTTGAAAATAACTGAGTTTGCCACTAACCCATACTTACCTTCACCAATATTGGAACGGAGTGAAACTCCAAGCGTCTGTCCAGTCGTCGTCTGTTTGAAAGATCTGTATCTTTTTCCACAAATGACGTGGAGCATGAGTGTGTTTTCAGTGGTAGAAAGGAAAAAACTGAAGTACAGCTTCTACGCTTGTTTCTGGCTTATGATAGAGTTAGACGCTACTGTTTTCTGTATTTTAAAGGGTGTGGGACCTAATAAAGGACAGAGAAAGACATTTTAACGAAGTGTTCCTACCTAGTCCTCAGGGTTAGTTAAGCTCTAGAGCCGACCCCGGATACGGTTCCCAACCTTCTTTGGGTTGACAAGAGATGACCTCGATTGACAGTTAACACAATTAATACGCGAATCCGATATCCAACTTCCATTTTGCCGAAATTTTATTTTAGATACGGTCAAATTTTATGGTGCGTTTTTCGTACATGAGTTATTCAAGTGTAATAGATCATAATAGTATATTTCGCTTCAGACCTCGTTTAAATTCTAAATGGGTCTCAGGTGGTAATAAAATGTATTTCATGCAATAGCGTTCGCCATTTATTGATCCAGTTAGTATTTCTTAAGATTGCATTATCGAATAGCTCAGAAGTGCGCGCTCAAGTGCCATTCTCTGTATCAGCCGATTTAAAAAGTTCAACGTTTGTGCTAAATTATTATTTATCATTTTAATGCAAATCATAACCTTCTATAATACTTCCTAATTTTATTGAACAAATATCAAATGTATGCAAAAATGTACTGAAATGTAATGAAGAGTATTAGATACAGACTTATAGTAATTCACATTCTTCTTTATCGATAGTCAAAATGCATCACTAACTAATCACAGGTGTTCCTATTTTATATCGACATGGAAATAGGCATTTTAAAGTATATATATGCTCTGTTAAAATACACAATTAAAGCTTACAAGAACCTTATCAAATCTATAGCTAGGTCTAAGATGAGTCACAATCCAAAAGACGGGAAAAAATCAATATTTACAGTAGTATAAAGGCTGTTAATAAATACTACAGTAAAAAGAGACGCTAAAAACGTCCGAATCGATACAAATAAATAAAATAGAAGTGTCTGGTTATGATTACAAAATAAGAACTTTTTACAATGCATATGAAAGTATACACGATACCTATAACAAAAATGCAATTTAATTATTTTTTGTCTGCCTGTTTGGCTGAAGTAATCTTCTTAACTGGACCTATTTTGACGGGACGTTTATAAGAAGATAGTAGAATTTCTAAGGCGTAACACCCAGCACCGTCGCGGTACAGTCTGGTATCATTTATGTTCAAATACTTTACTTTTTACTTTTTTAACGTGGACGAAACCGCAAGTATCAGCTAGTTTAACGATAAAAATTGATGTTTACACAAAAAGTGGCCACCTATTGCTGTCTTAAGTTATTAATAGCTCATGTTAAAAATGTCAAAACATTTGACTAATTCCCACAACATCCGAATCATGTCTCGGTATAAATATTCTTTAACAGATACTTATCTATAAACTAAATAAAACCCGTTTGATATGAAGTTTTTACGACGGTCTCACAAATGGAATTTATCGTGATTTTATACCCGCATTCGTTTCGGCCTTCTTGGTTATCTTATTTAGTGCGTTTTATTCTTTATAAAAGACAATACATTTCATCTTTTTTATAATATTGAACTAGCTAACGAACATGTAGCCTACATTATTTTAAGTGGAATTTATATAAAACGGTGGTTCTACCTGGTGATGATCATATAAGCGTTGCCACTTTTGAGGACGAAGATTGTAGCCTCATAAGTAAAACATTTTTGATCCACTCTATTCCACAGAAATATATTGCATAACTGTTTCACGCTAAATTCGATATAACGGTGATGCCTTCCCCTTCGAACCACATTTTCTGATTTAACCACCTTATACCTATAATATAAAAAAATATTTTAACATGTTCTCCTTCCAATATCTGGCACACAAACTCATAAGAAACATTCCCCTTGGTTAGTATGTTTAACTAGTAAATACTTACAATAATTTTATTTGTCTAATAACAAATAATAAATAGGTGCCTACGGAATATTAATACCAGATTTACATTTTAATTGGTATACTGCAACTCCCCTCCTTTCCTTGGCACAATAATTTGTTTGGTCTTTGCCAAGTGACTGTTTTATACTGCATAATAATATGAATGTAAAATAATAAGAAACATTTTTGACTGTTCTATACACACTGACAAATTTATTTAATATTTTTGCTTTAAGTAATATTATATGTTACCTTTTTCCCTTGATATGTCACCTATTGACTTTATTATAGGACACATACAACGTGTGTAGGTTTACAAAGCAAATAATAAATATAGTTCTATTGAAATCGTATTGTTTTTATTACTCTTATAAGTAGGTTTTTATAATTCATAGTTTAACTAAATATGCACAAAATATAAATTTCTGACATTTAAATAAACGAGAAACAGGTCTCCACTATGCCACTAAACCTATGCTCCACTTTATTTAGAAATATTAAAAGTGATAAATCCAAGCACAAAATAAACATGATTTTTTTAAGTAAATCCATTGTACCTATTGGTTTTCAAAATATAATACAAGAATGATTTACAATGATTAATCCATTCGTGGATTATTAAGATACTGTGTTGTACTAGGGAGGTGTATGTTATTTAGCTTATAAAAATAAACTCCGATAAAACTGAATAGAAATATTTTCATTAGCTATAATAAGGATAGGTAACAGCACTGGAATATACGAGTATATATATGTAAAAAATACAAAATCTAACACTGGTTAGGTCAAACACCTCAAAAGATATGCCTACTTACTTAGTATTACTTTAAAACAAAATTGATCTGGAATAATTTGGTCTATTATAAAATTGTTGAAGAAGAAACTGATCTCGTTTCGAAAATGAAATATAATAAAATGAATCCTAACCATCGATGTCGAGAAGTTAAGGACGTTGTCACGTTTCACTTTCTAGATACGCGACTTGCAATAGTCGTAAAGTCCTAAATTATAGCAATAGTCGTGATATCGTATGATTTCATAATAGTTACAGTGGAAAATCTTTATATTATATCTATTTCTCATTAATAACAGCGGTGTCAAACTGCCTTTTCCTTGGAGCTGGTTCTCACGTAGAATTCCTGTGACATTCAACTTTTACTTAAAGAATAAATTACATTATTAAACAAATTAGCATTTGAACATAAAAATAACAAAGCTCCGATATTAACATAGAAAATATTGTGCTTTATTACTTAATAAAATATAAAATGTAGTCGCCGTCGCTGGCCGTGTTCCGCTAAATAGACCTTAAACTGACCGCGGGCGGGTTGGCTATCGGTGTTACTTTGTTCGACATTGTTCCCGCATCATGGCCAGGAAGCATCTTGTAAAAGCACGATGTAATAAAAATTAAATGTAAACACTAAAACGTGTTCTAAAAATATCTAGTGATTACTACTATTGAGAGATAACTAAGTTAATTTAAATACATTCTAAAGGTGATATAACACTTCGTAGTTCAACTCCAACTGGAACTGGAAGCACTGCCACGCCAATTTCTGCCCTTTAAAAACAGTATTAGGCGCTGCTGTGTTCCGATTTCAAGAACTGTGATAAGGTAGAAACACTTAAACGTAGATATCCAACTTAGTCCACTGGAGTAGCAAAACACCTGTGCCTGACCTCAGGTACTATAGGTAGTCTAATTTTATCTGGTACCGATTATACTTATGTAGAATTCTAATATGTCCATAGCAATTCACGGTATGATCGTTTGCTAGATTCATAGTATGAAAAAGTGTACAATAAATTTTTTGTAACTCTACATGGGTTAAACTTAGACTTAAAATTATACAAAATCGATTAAATCGTTTTAGAAAGTAGAGAAATGGTTAACAATAGAAACCACCATTAATTAAATCACCAAAAAGAGACTTTATTATATAACTAATGTTAACCTAGGTACTGTAGCAATTTGCTATTGGTATTAAATAATATATTAAGCAAAGCTTGATCTAAATTGAGTTTATTTAATGGATCTTTAGATCTCCGACTTCAAAATAGTTTCCACTTAATGTCACATATTCATAATTTATTGTTCGCTAAGAATGAATTGTAACCAATATAAGCATAGTACAAGTGAGTCAAGCCTTAGACCTTTTTCAGAATAAAATTAAAATACTAAATTGAAAATGAACCAATAATATGCATAAAAGTTGTCTCTACTAACACTTATAATGAGAACAAGAAAAGCCTGTAGCTAGGTATTGCCCGGCGTCGCTCCTAAGGCGTCGGATACCTTTTGAAGGTTTACAATCGTATAAGTATATATTAGTATTAGTATTTATAATCACTTTGCTCTAGTAAAACAATACGAATAAAACGTTTGTTTATTGTCTGAATTAAAATTTAACAGTTTTATTTTTGTTCCAGCGACCAGAAAGTCTTGAAACCCCTCTGTCTACACGCGACACGAAGGGAAGTGTGTACGCTATGAATGATCAGGTCAGTAGGCAAATTGTTTAAAAGCAAGATCTTATATACTTTAGACGTAAAAATGAGAACGAAGTCGGCATGTAGCCAATGTCGTCCATTGACATCTATAATCAACCCTAAATAGGACTTGAATAATACCTGAGGCCGACCAAAGTGTGTTGTTAACCCTATTAACTATATCTTCTTCGAAACTTCTTCGACTAACTTCGAAAACCTCATGTATGTTTACGTCCGTTAAAAACACATCAACGTTTAAGACTGTTGTTGTAAGTAAGAAATAGATCTGGCGGTGATACCATCAGAGTTAAACCATGACACTTCTATCACCTTCATCCTTTATCCTATCGATTTATACAATAAGCAATCCACAAACAAAATAAACAAAGATAATATTATTATTACCTATAATATTTCCAACGTATCCAGAAAAGAAACGTCTACTCGTTTCTTTCGTAGCCAGTTATAAAATATTGTTGCACTCGCGGCACTGCATCCATATTGTATCGCTATCGATTCTGTGTCTGCGAGGTTACAAAAGTTTGAATCGAAATTGTACTCATAAAATGTGAGAAATGGAGATATAAAATTAGCGATTCTAAGACTTAAATAATATTTTTTTGTTTATGGATTTGAAGGCATAGGTAGGTATCATACTATTTCTCCTTAATCGTTTCTTTGAAAGCAGAAAACTTTATGTCATTTTATATTAAGAGAAACTAAAAGAAAAGTAAGGAATTTTATAGATTTCCATCTGACGAAAACTCTTGATAATTTTTTCAGACTACCTAAATTATAATGTATTTTTATTAGCAATTGCTTGATGTAATTATTTATAAGTAAAGGTACATAGTAGCATTTTATTAGCATATTAGCATGTGATAAATATGTTTTACAATTATTTTAAAGCTTATAGGTACCTATTAAAGTTTCCGATATTAAGTTAGCCTAGAAGAGATTTTTACATTGACCTAATATTATGATAGCACAAAGAGCTTTTATTCGGAAAGAAGGTCCCACATAAAAGTAGAGTATCATTAATTGCATATTCTGTAAACATTTTGTCCTATTTAATCAATTACTTTATCAATTAGATTTCGTACATATTTACGTTACGTTATATTTACATTACGTTACGTAGGTACATATGTGTGTACATTTTATTCTCAGCTCTTAAAGATAATACCTGCAGTTATTCTTAAAAATCCCTTTTTTTTACTGCTGCCTATGAACACCCGTGACCAAACCAGATAAAATAAGACTTTTATACCTCAGATGACCACAGATGCGTTGCTTCCCTCGAGGATGTGACTCTCGCTTACTACAATAGTAACACAGCAGCGCTTAACACTATTTTAAGTCAGAAAAAGGTATGACGTGGTGGTGTACAACCAAACAACTAAGGTAGGTAACTTTACAGTGTACCTAGTTAAATATTTACAATATTGTTTTAAAATACGTACTAGATATGTTGCATTTATTGTTTTATCATACGGTAACGCCGACACCCCACATTTTTATTACATACCATGAATCGCACGTTTAGATTACAATGACGTAAATGCAAATTCTATGCTCGAGAAAAATACATTTGAATCAGGAGTGTTGCCTTCAGAAACTTGTATTGTCTACAATTTCACTTCGACATTCAAAACTAGATCCATCTAGTGGATTTTAGAGAACAAAATAGTAGTATGTTTGTATAATGGTTAACATAGGTATTTAGGTAGGTAGGTACGCTTGGGTAATAAAATTTTATTGCATTTCTTTAGAAATTTCGTTTGAAAATGTTATTCCTAAAGAACAGCCTAAACCTAAGTATATACTGATAGTGAATGCTCTAGCATCAAGTTCACCTTTTGTACTAAATTTGAAGGTAAAATAAAATTCATAACAAATCTACAAATAGATATCTTATTTTTTAATCAATTACAAATAGATCAATAGTCATACTAACCATTAATAATTTCATTTGAATAACGAACAATTTGTTCATACCATTAAGACTAAGAGTAGAACGATGTAATCGATTTTACTTTTACCTTTGCATACTAAGAAGAAATCAGGTATTAGTGTTTTGCCTATTACTCTGTAACACGACAATAGAACTAAATAACAATAGTACAATTACAGCGAGAACTTTTTATTGTGATTATGTGCCATAGAAACTTCTTTTAGGTATGTTATTTTCTCATGCTGACTTTCATACAGTGTAGGTACAACTTTTACAATAACAACAACAAAATATATAAGTAGCCCGTACATTTTTGGAGTACTTATAAGAATATTATTTTGTTTACATCATTTCTCATTCATTTAAGTATAAGTTATCAGCATTGTACCTAGTCACGTCAATAATACCAAAATCATGTTTCCTAATTTGTTTTTTGTTTAAAGTCTAAGGTGTTTTTTTACGTTGACGAGGGGAAAACCTTCAAAAAGTACCCGGCGCCTCAGGATTGACGTCGGGTTATAGGGATTTTTTACCGCACTAAAACCTTAGGCGCTGCAAAGAGGACTACATGATCTCAGTAGGGAAATCCAGGCCATCCGGAGTCCTCTGAACGTTACTCTGAGCGATACTCTCGTTGCACGGTCAGGTGTACGGCAGTATGCGAACACATACCGCCATCTTTTCCAGAGTCGCTGTATGGACAGTTAGAGCTCCCACTCTAGCCGCCCGCGACCCTAGAAGCTCCCTTTTAGTCGCCTCTTACGACAGGTTAGCGATACCGTAATCCTATTCTGGTCCCGGAACTGCAAGGAAATTCCTGAAGGGCCTAACCTGGAACTTTTTAATGCAAGCGTGAAATAATTTATTTAGACAAACTTACTGTATCTTAGACTGTTACTTTCCACTAAATGAGATTACGGTTGCGGACGGCTAAAGTGGGAACTGTAACCGTCCATCCAACGATTTCGGGAAGAACGGTGGTATGAGTGGTCGCATACCGCTGTGGCCGCGGCTCTCAGGACTCCAGTCGGTTATTCCTAGTGAGATCGCGGAGTCCTCTTCGCAACTACTGAGAGATTGCAATGCAATAAAAATTCCACATAATCCGGCGTAGGTCCCGAGGCGTCGGGTACCTTTCAAAGGTTCCAACACGTCAAAAAACACAAATATTAAAAAAAAATGCAAAGCACGAGTCCAACTTACACACGCAGTGTTCCGTACCAAGAAATTTTCAGCCTTTTTATTATTTTTAGTAATTGCATCATAGCATTCGAGATATTTGAACATAGTAGTATGTTGAACTTTATATATATTTGTCTATAAACTCCTATAAAATGTAATACCTATGTTATACATGAAAACTTAACTATTCTCGTGGCATTTAAGAAAAAACATCAGATGTTGTTCATTTTTCAACAATTCTGATCTCTATCTACTTACATAGATTAAATCTACTTTAGAATAAATTCGACAAGTACAATTTCGGACTTAAATACTTATTGCTTGTTTGTAAACCAATAGAATAAGCAATATTTGCTTACGACGAACAATTAACTTTGGAAATAACTATGTACCATTATTTATCTTAAATATGTTCATACTAAGTCGATAACGTTCATTATTTCGGCAATGGCCTGCTAAGAATCACCCATAGATCAGCAGTGATTATATTTTTGAAAGTTTCTTTTCTTATTTAATCATGTTTGTTTGATCTATCGATAAACAATGTATGTTTAGAATAGTTAAGAATTTTTTGTAAGTACTTGTGTCTTAATATAGCTTTTTTTTAATTACAGACCTTCCACACTCCATCATTTGGCGACGAAGAATTTGACATCCCATTGATTCACGGGCAGCATGCGACTAGTGGAAACGTACAAAACTCACATATGCAATACACACAGCTTCATCACTCTGCCCCTCAAGTATGTACTGAAGACATTTGTTTTTACGCGCCTTATTTTATGCTTTTTTCTACGTAATCAACAAATTTTTACATGTAGTTTAGGTAGGTTAAGTAAGCTACAAAGCTATGGCTTCCATTTTACTTAAACAAGATCAAATTAACTTTAAAATCATTTTGTATCAATGCAATCAGTCTGCTGATAAATGGTCAATGCCGCCCACGGTTACTCGTAATCAACACCTAATTTGAGGTTGACTACAGACGTGTTGCTACTCCTAGGGCCTGAGTTGGAACGCGAATGATTAATATGTCTCACCATGTCCTTCAAACCAGCACACAGCTGCGCTTAACACAGCTTTTATAAAGCTGAAAAAGGTGTAAGTAGATCGCGTTGGTGCCATCGGAGTCCATCCAGCAACTGCTGGAACGACTCCGACGGCAGTCCGACGGCAGACGACTCCGTTAGGTTTTATAGGTATAAAACCTAACGAAACAATTATATAAAATGAATTTATTCTATTATGGTATGGTATATTTGTTTGAGAAATATTCAATACCATTTTACCTTTTAAAATTCGTAATTAAGTAGGTTTCTTTATTTATAAAACGTCTAGATTATGGTCTCTGGATACACAGGTAGACTTGAAACATATATCTGTATTGATTCACATTGAACACTGTAATAGATAAATTATTTTACTTCATTGAAATTGTACCTACTCGTCTGCCCTTTACGAAACCCGTCCTCAATCATCTGCCCTAGTTTTTAGATTGCTTTTATTGAAACTAAATTGACTTTCAATGGATTCTGTTATGAATGTTATTGTAGATTAAAGTTAAATTTAGAAATAGTTCTTAAGTATAATAACATTATTTTATTTAAGCCTTTAAAGTGTCTTTGCATGTCGCATCAGATTAAAAGAAGATCGTAGAATTCCGTAGCGAAAAAAAGGATATTCGCTTTAAAAATAATGTATTTGAGTAATTATTAAAAAAAATAGTTGGAAAGCTTATGTGGACGCTGACGTCCTCATTTGGTTTTTCTCCGCCACTACAGGTAGAAGGGAATACCTACGTAGTAAGAGTTGAAAACAAAAAGAGTCGCGTTGGCCCCAAAATAGCAATTTTAGGGCCAACGCGACCCGGTCTTTCGGCGCAAAACCAGTGAGAGGACGTCCAAGTGATTACTTAAGGAAAATACCAAATTGTGCTGTAAAAGGGTTCAATTATTATTTAAAAAGACACCATCGATAATTAAGCTTACATTGTATTATTTTGTAATTTAACAATTAGGTAAATAGTTGCATTTTAAAGTGATTTCATTTTCCTACGTAATGGTCCAGGAGCCAAGTATGAATTTCTCTCAAATAATAAATTTGATAAAGGCATCAGAAAATAGTATCATAAAGTTTCACGTTCACCAAGCTTTACGATTCTATTCTATGATGCTTCCTACCCACTACCACTTGAGAGGAACTCTACCATATCTGGGGGCACCAAGTTGAGCAAAAAACGGGCACGGCCTACATTGTTTTCTATTAAAAGTTCAGACCATTTTCGACCAGCTATAACTACTTTGTGTGATAAAACTAGAAGTTTGAAATTTGAGTAACCAAGCAGGCTTTGTATAAACACAGTATATTTCAATTTAATTTAGTTTGTAGTTTAATAATTATCACTAGTCAAAGTTTCCTA
>DWPV01004977.1:0-12943 GCA_018251915.1 Urbanus proteus proteus
CAACAATAATATATTTAATAAAAAACTTGACAAAGAAAAGGGCTAAAAACAGAAAATTATTGCCAGTATTACTTGGCTTATTTCAAACGGAGCTGCAACGTAACGGCTGCGTCGCGGACGTTTCCTATTACCGGAACGGAACGTAAACGTACTTATAACCTAAAAATTTTGAAACTGTCAATGTCAACAATGTTAAAACAATGTTTACAATTTGCGATTCTATAACCTCAAATTAAAACAAAAATTACATGAAATATATAAACTTGTAACGTAAATAGAACACATCAGAATTATAAAATCACGGAATATTTGTGTTTTACGACCTTACAGATTATTTTCTTTTGTATTTGTGTTTATCACAACATTGTTCTTCCATCTGTTCATATCCCTTTAGTATTAATCAGTTTAAAATACAGGGTTATAGGGTGATAAGCAGAACCTGCAACTGTTACTATAACTTTATGTTACTATAACGTAAACTTAAATGTTATTACAACTTAAATGGCAGAGGAAAGGGACTTTAATGATGTGTTAGAGGATATACTCCTCAGTGAAGATACTCAGAAGCAGGAGAGCTACCAGGAGGGCTATAAAGCTGGGACCGAGGCGGGCAATCCTGAGGGCTACCATCTTGGGTACCACAGAGGTGCTGAAATAGGGCGAGAACTTGGTAAATAACTTTTTTATTTACAGATACTGACAATACGTGAGCGTTATCAAAGGAAGGGGCAACTGTCTCTCCTAGAAGTGCAAAACCTATGCTCTCTATATCAACTCCATGGTTTGCGATTGATATAGAAATTGAATGTCATAACTCTTAACGACTACAATAATGTCAGTGATAAACTGGAGTAAAACTAATGTTGTTCTGTGTGGTAATACTATACCCACATCTTAACATAAGGCATGTACAAATAAGCAGCTGTTGTTGTGAATACTTAATGATCTATGCCAGTGGTTCTCAAACGTTTTTCATGGGGGGTCTTTTCGAAAACGAATTTTTTGACGGAGGCCTAAATAACCGAAAAAGTTACGTGCATTCTTTTTATAATGTGTAATCATTTTTTACAATGTAAGTGTATACTATAATAAAAGAAAAATAATCTAATGAGAGTATCCTCGCGGAGCCCCCGTAAAGGATTTGCAGAGCTTCAGGGCTCCGCGAAACACACTTTAAGAATGGCTGATATAGATCAGCCAGCATCATAATATGCATACGAATATCCATGGTTCCACAATAATAAGTATAAAACCTATAGAAATATAAATTTATCATTTTCTAGTCAACTACTTAGGTATAAAACCAATACCTTCTATTTAATGTGGACATCATGGTGAGAAAAGATTGTTACAAATTTCAAGTTACTTTATTATTATTATATTGTTATAAATTACAGGTTACTACTCTGGCACAGTATCACACTATCTGACAACAAATGAGACATCAGAGACCAAATACTCCGACAAGATCGTAGCTCAACTACACAAAGTACAGGAGCTGATCAGCACATTCCCTCGGACTAACTCCGAGGAGCATGATATACTAGCCATGGCAGAGACGATCAGAGCACAGTACAAGAAGGCTTGCTCTTTATTGAAAATCCCTGCGACTAATCCCTTTGAAGCTGGGGTTTCCTTTTAAAAGTTGTATTGGGTATGTAAATGTTTTTTTTTTTCTAATGTTTGTAATTAGTATGTATTTCCAACAGAACGGAAGGCTTAAATTTCATGGAAGATCAGAGTATTTCTCATAAAAATCATTTAATTCAACATTTTATCAAAAACATTATGATGGAAACAAAAACAAAAAAAACATTATTACTTAATAGAATGGGGTAAATAAATAAGGTATGAGGTATAAAAGACACAGACCTCAGGGGTAGCATCGCATCTGTGGTCAACCTGAGGTAAGACCTTGATTTTATTTGGGGTTTATTACGGATGTATACAGGCGGCAGTGGCCACTTTTCACCTGGTAGACTGGATATAATTTTCATATGACAAAATAATAAAATTACCAAGAAATTAACCAAAACCCAAACCATGACAATTCTTATCTCAAGATGGTGACACTTGCAAGTTGCAACCCCATCTGGAGTTACCCGCTCCAAAAGTATGCCTATTAAAAAAATAAGACATGGTGTTAAATATAATTATATTTGTTCATCTTATTTGACCTATACAGACTTATTCGAAAGTTATAAAACAATTGACCAATTTTAACCAAAACGATAAAACACTAATTACATTTTAGACCAATCACCATGGAAGCAACAGCACACAGAATCCGCCAGCATCTGGACTCCATCACCACATACCTGACTCCACTATTACCGCTAGCCAACTGCCACATGGTGGAATTCTTGACGCACAACCACTGGGAGAGGCTGGTGCCGAGTGGCCTTCGGAGACTCCTGGATGAATGGGACTTGAACTATGCTGTGGAGAAGTTCTGGTCTATTGCAGAGGGTGACCAAAATGGTAATTAATTTTTTTGGAAATATCTATCCTCTATCTCGGCTAACTTTTTTATTTTGGGGCTCCGTCAAAAATTTTGCTTTTCAAAGGACTCCGACACCAAAAAAGTTTGAGAACCACTGCTCTATCTTATTTTATAGCAACTTTGTGCATAAATGGTAATCTAAAAGTGGTTGATTTAATCCAGTGACACTACTCATTGCTGTCAGATTTACTGTGATTTAAATTAAGTTATAGTAAGGGAGGAAACATCTGTACAGTCAAATATTGAATTATAATCTCGAGTTTAGTCCTGACAACAATTTTTAATTTCTCCCTTATCCCTGCCACTACGTGTGTATGATTGTTAAATTATGCATAACTAATGAATCGATTGACATATCATATACTATGATTAAAAAAATTGTTCAGCTGTTCAAACTACCAGCTATTTTCCATTTGGTCAATTCAGTTTCATTTTCTATTTAATTTTTTTCAATTCAGATAACAATGAGCTATCCAAATGGGTGCACACAGCCCGTTCCCACTGCATCACTACCAACAATGAGTATTGTCTCACCCGGGAACAGCTACAGTCTCGGATTAAAGCCTGGGGGGGCGGCAACAAGCCCGAAATAAAGGTCACTGCTTTTATGAACAGCAAGAAAAGCTATGAGGTTATTATCAATTGTTTTATATGAGAATACAATTATTTATGTGATATATGCTTTAAATTTGAGTGAATAGGGCTCGGATTGTGGATCGGACCAATTGTTACAGACATATTGTGTAGATAATTAGAAAATTTTGTGGTAGCCATAACTTTATCATCATTAATCTATTGATCGAATCTATCAGAATGATAAAGTATGGTCTGAATCTCCAATCATTTTTTGTTTAATGTTCTATACATAGCAAACTATTCATATGAACTTCATACTTCATAAACCTATCTTCCAATATTATCTAGTGCAGTACTAAAAACTTGGCTGAGAACCCACTTGGCAAAAGTTTTACTAGAAGCCTTAGTAACCTTCAGAAATATCCAGCCTGATAGTTTGGTTAGATTTCATAGACATATCTTCTGATACTATCAAATTGCGGTACCTAAATCAGTCAAGTGTGATGATAATGGAAAAAGACTCTCCGGGGAAAGCTTCAGAGAGTAAATTGTAATATCCAGCACACATTCCAGGTCCAAACAATGTCTCACCTAGTGGCATCCCTCCACGAGGCCAGCGGGAGCACCCACTGTGTGGAGGCGGGGGGAGGACGCGGCCATCTGCTGGTGGCGCTCAGCCTCGGGTACGGCATCCCCAGCCTCACGGTGGACTGTGATGACCAGACCGTGGGGAATGCTGTCGAGAGAGTGAAAAGTATACAGGTGTGTAGATTTTGAGTAAAGCGGGCTTATTGATATTATAAAAGTGAATTTTTTTGGATGGTTGGATGTTTGTTCCTTATTCTATGCTATGATTTGGAACCAATCGACAAAATATCGAAGAATTGGTTACATAAGGTTAAGCTGTATGTAACTAATTCTTAGATAGAACATATAGATAAAATGCTTTTTCTCAAAAATTAAGTCTTTAGTGGGTTATGTATATTTTATAGTTAGTTCCATCTTGTAATCCTTATTCGTAACAATATCTCTCAGTTGTGGGAGAATACCCGTGCCCAGCAGTGGGACATAAAAAGGGTTGCGACAACAATATCGGATAGCTTAATGATACAGAGTGTTACTTTTCTTTTCAAAATGAACTCATTTGATTCCCTTTTTGAGATTTTTTTAAATCTACACATTGCCATTTTAGTTTTTATCAAAATTGGCCTGGTAACTTTTCAGCATCTTTCTGTATACTTTGTGGTTTTGAATTTGGCAATCCATTTGTCGAACATTTGAATGTTTTTTTGTTTAAATCTAAACGCACCTTTTCTTTAAACCAGAAACAATGGCACGCCATAGCCAACGTGGCTAACGGTAAAGACCGAGCAGCGAACAGTACGAAGCATCGCTTCGCGGCCGCCTACGTCACCACTGACACGGATTTTACAACCATCCTTAGAGAGAAGTTCCCCGAACATACCGAAGATGTTAGGGTGTTATTAACAGGTGGGTTATTTTTATAAGTTATCTTAAATATTCTCTTTAGTATTCTGAAGTTTATACAATGGGCTTCTCATAGTCAAATATGCTGGTCATGCATATTATTTAAAAAAAACGTTTTTTTAATATAAGGTAAAAATATACATTTTATTTTTATTCAAATGAAGAGTTTTCTTAGGAACCTTTTAAACCTTAACAGTAATTAAACCAATTTTCCTACAAATAAATTATTAATAATAGTAATGTTAAGTGCTGCTCTGTGCTGGTAGAAGGGTGTGGTAGAAGAGATAATTATCCGAGGCATTCCAACTCGGTCCTTAGTGGTAGCAACACATTTTTCAACCTCATATAAGACTCTAATATTATTTAGAGTGTTATGGAGTTTCTTGCGCCGCTTCTTCTCCATAACTAAACACCTTCCGAAGTGGTGGGAGTGAAAAAATAATATTATTGACGTACTAAAAGAATTCTTGTAAAGAATCTACTTTGAATAAAATATTTTAGATATTTAGAGTTCATTACAGATGTCCATTGACGGTAGTGGCCACTTGCCATCAGATGCAACTGCATGCTCATTCGCTACACCCATATTACTAAAAAAATATATTTTATTGTCCCCAGGCCTCCACACATGTGGCAACCTAGGCCCTGATTCCCTCAGGATATTCGCAGGCCAGCCCTCCACGGCAGCGGTATTGACGGTCCCGTGCTGCTACCAGCTGCTGTCTGAAGCTGATACGGATGGTGGAATAGATCAGGGGTTCCCCATGTCACAGCATTTGAAAGGTATTTGATATTTTATATAATGGTACTAGCAAACGAGCATGCAGCCCACCTGATGGTTAGTGGCCACTGTCGCCCATGGACATTTGTAATCAACTGTAAATATGATTGCAGTCCTACCTGAAGTCGACCATAGATGCATTGCCATCCCCTGAGAATTAAGTTAAATTACCTTAAATAAGTTTGTCACTGTGCAGTGGGTCCCGGGTTCGATTCCTGGCCAGACAGATATCTGAATGATGAATTTAGATTTCTGATCTACATTTGGGTGTTTCTGTATTGGTCTTTGTGTGGCCATGGCACCCGACACAGGATAAAATCGTACTGTAGAGGCTATGAGTGTAGAAATCATCTTTACCATCTTTACTCGTACACACCTTTCAATTCAGAACACAGCAGCGCTTAAAACTACTTTTATAAGGCAGAAACAGGTGTGGTCACAATGTCACCTGAGTCCAAGCACAAAGGGGTCAACCACCTTAGAGTAGAACCTGGGGTTATGGTTTAACTGTGAAAGACCATCACCATACCTATTTGTAGCTTGAAGCAGCTCGAGCGTTTCGATTGACAGCTGAGGTTGCTGTCTAATTTATATATTAAGCTACTTTGGCCCTCAAGAGTACCTACCAACCTATCTGCGATCGAATTTAGATATAGCCCATTGAAATCTGTCACCAACTCCACATAAAACATAATATAAAATTTGTATTAAATTTCCATAGGTAGCAGTGACGGACTCCACCACAAAGTGGACTTCATGCTCGTTTCTACTTAAACTCTATTGATCATTGATCATCTAAGCTCATTTTTACTTGTATCTGTTAAATAAATGTAATAAATAATTGTGTTCCATCTAGGTTACCATTTGGGCAGGAATGCAAGAATGCTGGCCGCGCAGTCCATAGACCGCGTCGTGGCTCTACGACAGATGCCCTCCGATAGCTTACTGTACAGAGCTACTTTACAGGTATTTATTGCAAAAAGTTACTTTATGGTA
This sequence comes from Urbanus proteus proteus, assembly GCA_018251915.1. NCBI lineage: Eukaryota > Metazoa > Arthropoda > Insecta > Lepidoptera > Hesperiidae > Urbanus > Urbanus proteus. The sequence continues at coordinate 6,345 of DWPV01004977.1, forward strand.
TCTCAGATAAATAAAATTGGCAGATTACTCACCGCCTTGTATTTGAGTGAAGCCAAAAAAACCAAGCTATTTTCATGTATTTATACGCACACACACACAAAACTAGCGTGGTTTCATGTCAGCACCTTTGTATATTTACCCTCACATAATCACTTTATTAGCCGGTCCATTTTAAAAATGGCGTCATTTTTTTGTTAGGAATGATAGATCTACCTACTTTATTTATCTGAGTATGGTATTGAGATATATGTACTAAAGAACTAGAGAAGGCAACGCAAAGCACTGTTGTGCCTCACTCAGTTGCGGCCCTTGCACTCCAACTCACTCAGTCTCTCGTTAACCGCATGCGGATATTGACCCCTAGGACTTTTGATGTTATTAAATCGAAAATACGGTTTAGAACATTATAAAATGTTCTTGAACGTGCTGAGGTACTGTAGTAGTAATTAAAAGAAAAAAGATAAAGTTTACAAAAATAACTTTTAATCCGTAATTTTTCGTTATTTGAAAATGTATACAAAAAATAATTGTTATGAGGCGCCGTTTTTTTCATAATCTATATGCGGATGACCTTATTGGGTATTGTAGCAAATCTAGCATTGCAGTTTCAAAAGATACGTTAGATAGTAATGGTATGGTTTCAGCGCTGCAGCAGCTTTATGGTATAATACTAAAAATGGAACACTATGTTAGTTTGAATTAGCGTCTCTAGTACTTTAGTACATATATCTCAATGCTTTATGATCAAAATCTCGCCTTTTAGGGTAATGGAATCCTGAAGTTCAAATCACATACTTATAACATTTTACGCAGGCGATCACATATATTATGATGAAAAGTTATCAAATTAATATTAACTTTGTTATATGGTATCTAAAAATATAATCTTGAGTTCTGCTACATGCTTTTAAATATTTTCAAATTACATATAAACCTTCCTCTTGAATCACTCTATCTATTGAAAAAATCCGCATTAAAATCTGAAAGGCGGTCCCTTTTGGCAGGAAGACAGTGTTTAGCAGTAGGACTTAAATGAGGTAGTAATGATGATTACTATCCCGTTTTTCAATCTAATTATTAAATAACTAGTGTTCTCAATTATCAATTATTGTATTCTAATGGTGATTTATTTTTTACAGGTGATTATCAAAAATCATTTACCCAACTTCGTTCCCGCGGAGGGTAAGCTGAAGCGAGTTACGCCAAAATGTCGGACCTTCGACGAATATTTCAAAATGGCGGACGCGGTTCTTCAATTGGGAATATTTGACAGCTTATCTGACAGCTACCTCACAGATATACGAAAAAATATGGATTGCCAGAAGAAAAAATTAAAAATGTTTTATTTTTTGAGAATGTGCTTAGCTCAGGTCGTGGAAAGTGTGATTTTATTGGACCGGTTATTGTTTTTGATTGAGAAAGACTTTGAGAATGTTTATTTGGTTAAGTTGTTTGACCCTGTGTTGTCACCACGTTGTCATAGTATTGTAGCTATAAGGTAGCATTTTTTTTGTTAGTTAAATTAGGATTTAGTTATGCACAAATTGCACAGAGTATCTTCGTGAGAAGTTACTAAACAAGCGGTGACTATGAAAATACTGTTAAGCAAAGATCACCATTAGAACGGGTCTAATGGTGGTCTTTGCTTAACAGTGACATGTTGTAATGCCTGTTTAATTTTCGTGTTGCTAGAAGCAACCGAAATGTAATATGAATTAGTTATAATTTTTTTATTGTCTATTTTTATATATTATATTAAGTCTATAATATTGTTATGTAATTAAAATAAATAATCTATTATCATAACCAGAGTTATTTTCTCAATTCCTGTTCATATGCACAAGAACTGTTCTTTTTGCTTTCTGTATTTACCTAATACCACCACTCCCTCTCATGCAGTGAATACAGATCGCAGCGAGCTAAAATTTTTCACTGCTGATTTTGGCAAATCAAAACAACAAATACAAAACAAAACAAAAAACATCAAATACAAAACTGATAGAGAGTTAGTCATTATTCATAGCGTCTGACATTTGTGTTGGTGGCCGTAGTAAATATTGATGAAGCTGATCCCCGCGGTTTCACACGCGTTTAAAAAGTAAAAAGGAATACATATTTAAATATAACTGAAATCCCGCGAAGGGGCCCACATTCGCGTGTAGCGTGCGCTAATGCTTTTTTCCAAAATTCAGCTATCTTCCAGTGAAAGTCCCGCTAAAATCGGACCAGCCGTTTAGAAGATTACTTCAGCCAAACAGACAGACATTTTTTAAAATGCATTTTTGTTATAGGTATCGTGAATACTTTCATATGCATTGAGTAAGAAATTGTTATTTTGAAATCACAAACAGACACTTTAATTTTTTTTGCATAGATGCAGCTAAAAACAATGCTATCCTATTCCTACGATATCCACAAGACGAGTAGGTCTTGTTTAAAAGTGTTATTCAAGACCTATAGGCGTATAACTCTTTACTGCCAAGTTAAAAAACCATAAAAATCCAACGCTTACGTCTACCATATCTTAATATCTGAACAAACCGCGTAGGTAGACGGTTCGCGAACAACACTTGATTAAAAAGAAGCCGCACAAAATATTCAATAGGACAAACAAAAAGATTATGTAAAATGTTTATCAAATCTGATTCAAGTTTTTGTGAAATTGGCATTAGTTATTTAGATGGAATTACGCAGGCTAGTTATATATGGCGTAGTGGTATTTAGTCATACACTGAAAACTAAGGTTCAAGGTTCAATTCTGAAATAATTATCAAAATAAAGAAACATAGGTGTAGGGTCAAACCTCAGATAAATAAAATAGGCAGATTACTCACCGCCTTGTATTTGAGTGAAGCTAAAAAAACCACGCTACTTTCATGTATTTTTACGCACACACACAAAACTAGCTTGGTTTCATGTCAGCACCTTTGTATATTTACTCTCACATAATCACTTTTATAGCCCGACCATTTTAAAAATGGCGTCATTTTTTGATAGATATGATAGATCTACCTACTTTATTAATCTGAGGGTCAAACAGATGTAGGATTCTAACTACTACTAACGTTGATCGAATATTCGATTATCGATACTACGAAAGCGTGCTCCGCGTATTGATGGGGCTTCGCCAAGCCTTCGTGGGGGCTCCGCGAGAATAGTAGAAATGTGAACAGGAGGGTGAAGGGACTAGAGTGAAAGGAAGAGGTGTATTTTTTCTCATTTATTAATGAAATTTTGGGGGTGTGTCAAAATTTTCGCTGGTCAGAAGGGCCGCCACTAAAAAGTTTGAGAACTGCTGGTCTAGTGAAACATTAGGCAAATGAAGAAATTGGATTTTAAGAACATTATTGATAAAAGTTGCATGTATGTTTTTAAAATTATCTAAATAAACAAAATTATGATTAAAATCGAATGCTAAATAAGATATTGTATTGCATATTTTTAAAGTAAGATAATACTTAATAGGTACACAAATATCTTATAAATCCTCGATGTATACCAACAGGCCGTAGCCGGCGTAAGTAACAGGTGGGTTGTAAGTTCACCTGTTACATAAAAATATCCTTATGAGATATGTAATTATGTCATAACTTGCGCTTCGACTGATCAATAATAACTTACAATTAAAATGAAATCACACCCGTATATATAAAGTAAAAATTGGCCAAGTACTAGCAAGTAACTCGCACACGGATGGTTCCGTACCACGAAATGTTAGGTTTTTAGAGCAGCCGTAAAATTACATATACATATTTGAAAATAATAAGTAGGTTAATAGATAAACCAAAAAACCTGTTTCTTGTACAGAGACTTAACACTTTTAATCTTTACCATTTTATGTTTGGTAGGTACCCTACTATAACAATTGGCCATAGTCATACTCACTTTGTAAAAAAACCAGTTTTACGGTTCATGAAATGAGACCTTTGTCAGACGGACAATCTGTGGAGGCTTAGTACCTACTAGGGCTCCGTTTTACCCTTTGCGTACAGAACCCTGAAAAGGACTGCATTTCCGAGAATTTCTGACGCATTTTACGCGACAATTTCAAGAGCTGTCTGTTTCCAAGTATTGTATTATTATAAACGACATCTACAACTCCACAGTAATATAATGAGACATTTTATGCCACTAGTAGTTCCTACATCTTTATGCCTGGAGTTCTAGAAAAAGTTTCCTTGCCGTAAAAGTAAACATTTGCATGTGGAGTCCCAATACGGGTCCTTTTTTCAGGCGGGGCAACGAATAAACGACTAAGCTAAGTTAGAACGCCTTAGATGGGTAGGTAGGAATGTCTCCCTTCAAACCAGAACCTTTGTTCACTTTTGCTTTACTCTATTGGTATGGAGCAAAAATATGTGAAACGGTGGTGCCGCTGGACTTCAATTACAAGGACTGCCTTGACCACCTTTATGTAACTAAGAAGCAAAATAAAAAGTCTTAGGTACGACTACGGGGTCTCGAACCGTCCGGTCAGCAACCCTGGGAAGGACGGTGGCATGTGTGATCGCATACCGTAGTAAACACCAGTTGATGTGGTTTGAGCAAATGCTCATCGGGTCAGAGAGCCTGAAAAGGGCATCGCGCTTGAAGGACTTCGGCGGAGGTCCAACGGAGTTCCCAGTGTCCTCTACTGTCGAGCGCCGAGAACGGCCACCGGGGGGGTTTTAGTGCGGTAAAAATCCCACATAACCCGGCATCGCTCCCAAGGCGTCGGGTACCTTTTGAAGGTTTCCCCCTTATCATCAAAAATAAAGGTACACTACGGGATATTTGAATCACAAAGTGTCTTTAATAATGGTTTAAAATTGTGAGATACATACTTCGTTTGAGATAATATTCCATTTCACAGATGGCTCTTACTATGGCTTCAACAAAAGGAAAAAGATGTTCCATTCATTGTTCTGTATTTCTCATTTGAATATTTAGTTAATTTTAAAACTTTGCTATACTTAATTAAAGTTGAACAAAAAGGAAACTGACAGTATTTAAACAATGATATTTTCTCTCACTATTTGTATTTTGTTATTAGATTAGTCGGATTGTATTTAAAGTCTAAAGTTTTTATATTTGTTCCATTTCATCAGCTTATAATTAAATTCTCCTGGGACTTTAAGAATAACATACATAGGTACTACATACATATATTATATTACTAGTTTTTACCCGCAGCTTCGCTCGCGCTAATGTTAGGCAACGCATGGAGCGCGCGCTAATGTTTTCAATAGAAAAAGGAATTTTCCAGTGAAAGTCCCGTGAAAATCGGTCCAGCCGTTTAGAAGATTACCTCAGCCAAACAGACAAGCAGACAATTTTTTTAAATTGCATTTTTGTTGCACGGGTCGTTTATACTTTCATATGCATTGAGTAAAAAGTAGTTATTTTGAAATTACAAAGTCCTCAAGGCTCTACTACCTTAAACTTTTGAGTTAAAAGACAAACAGCTTTCTCTACACCTAATCTCATAATAGAGAGAAAGCCTAAGAACGTAATAATGTAAATAATTGTAAATCTGGTACATTCGAAGCTGGAATGGCTTTAAATCAAGGACATTATTCCGATTGCTAAGCCGACGTGCGTAATCCATTCCATTTAGGCTTTTACTGTTAGACAATTAAGCTTACCAGCTTTGGTGTCATAAGCTTAACATTTAAGTCATTTGAACATTTTCTTCGGCATGGGGTATTATTAAAAGCTGTTACTATGATAAGAAATTATGGGCCAGTGATTGTTCAGTGGTCTGTAATTCGAATATTGGGTGTCCGAGGTTCGAATCCCAGACACGCACTTTTGATTTTTCATTCATGTGACAGATTAATTGTAGTCAGTAATTGCATAGTCGTCTGAAATTAGAATTATAACATTGGGTGTCCGAGGTTCGATTCCCACACACGCACTTTCAATGTTGCTATATGATACCTTCATGCCTGAGTATTTAAATAGTCCCACCACAGACATATATTTTAATAGATTACGCATTTATCGACATTTGTATGAATACCAAGCGTGGAAAAAGTGACACAGATATATGTCTGTGGTCCGAAATATGTAGTAGGTAATTTTGGATATTATCCAGACAAACATAATTTAATACGCACATAACGTCCACTGAGAGCGTCTGTCTGAGATTCGAACGCTGGACCATGCGTGATAGACCGGACTTGAAACCGCTATGCAGAAGTTCATGTACTTGTAAGATAAGACAATTTAGAGCTAATTAGTTTGTTTTCCGGAGGGAGACAAACTAACAACTCAATTTGCAACTACCCACAATATAACAGAAGAAAATGTTCTAGTTAATTTCCTTAGTGACACTTATCTTGTCAAGTGATTCCTGGAGGCACAATGAAGTTCGTGTTTATGTTACATTTCGGAGATATGAGATGTTAATGGGTGATTTAATTGTTTTATGTTAATGTAGCCGAAAATGTCGACGATGTAAACAAAGATACATACTAGTGATGTAACGAATGTTGGATTTTTGACATTCGCGAATGCGAATGCGAATGCGAATATTTGATACTAACATTCGCGAATGCGAATGCGAATGCGAATGTTGACCTTGAAGTAAAAAACACACAGAAAATATGACTTTTTGT
>DWPV01004978.1:0-12938 GCA_018251915.1 Urbanus proteus proteus
CCGCCCCGCGACCGCCCCGCGACCGCCGCGCGACCGCCCCGCGACCGCCCCGCCGCCGCCGGTTAAACGCTCCTACGCGCAAACCTCACATGACGAACAATAAACCAAAAGTGTCTATACTTTAGTGTACTTTGAGTATGAGTTTTCAATACGAAACAGTCTTCGCAATAAACTTTTATTAAGACGAAAAAATAATTTTAGGAAAAAGGCCATAAGTGTCTGTTTGTGATTTCAAAATAACAATTTTTTACTCAATGCATATGAAAGTATACAAGATGAAAATGCAATTTAAAAAAATTGTCTGTCTTTCTGTCTGGCTGAGGTAATCTTCAAAACGGCTGGACCGATTTTGTCGGGACTTTCACTGGAAGATAGCTGAAAGTCTAAGGCGTAACATAGGCTACTTTAATTTATGAAAAATACATTAACGCGCGCTCATGCGCGCGCTTTCGCGGAACACCGGGATGGCATTTATGTTTTTATTTAATTTTTATTCTTTTTTATTATTGTCATTATGGTTGAATGGCATACGAAATAGTTATGGATGAAACCGCGTGGTTCAGCTAGAGTTTAAATTTAATATTTATGCCTTTTTACTTTTTTAACGCGGGTGAAACCGCGGGGATCAACTAGTTGCCATTATGACAAGTTATCGATAGTGTTCTTAAACTTTTTTCGTATTGAAAACTAAAGCTAAGACTTGACTATTAAGGTATATTGTAAGTTAATCTGAAGCAAATCGATTAATCGATGTAAAATCGATTGATAGATCAAATTGTCATTTGGGTAATTCATCGTTTATTTATTTAAACAATTACAAGTGAACAATCATTCACATATTTTTTTTTTGGCATTTTATACTCAGCCCGATTTAGCTACTTATTATCTTAAATTAAATGCCATATTAGTGATTCGTTTAAAAATAGTATTTCCAGCGAGATAAAATAAAATTGACTACAAGAATATTTTTATCGGTGATGTGATACATGATTATAACCGAATTGTTCTGCTGAAAATCTTTTAAAATGAATTTGAAATTAATTCAGGATTCGATATTCAACAACATGAAAAAATCGCTCGAATAACTTGAGTACATATATGAAACACGTACTTAAAAGAACAAAATAATCCTAAACAAAGTATTGCCAGATTCGTTTAAGTTTTTATATAATTTTTTTTCTCAGAACTTGATATATGTAACCTGTAAGGTTTTATTTTAAAGTACATTTAGTGTAATGCATTTTTTTATTATTTTTATGTTGTTTTGTAATGCTCATTTTGTGTACTTTACATTTAAGTGTTAAATTTTATAATTTGGTGCATTATTTTTTTATAAACGGTTGGTTGTACTTGAAGAGTTTGCGCGTAGAAGTGTTAATCAGTCTCGCTTAAATTTTAATAAGTAAAGACAATATATTGAGCCCTTTAGCAACGTTCTTATTTATAAGTCATAATAATAAAATTAGATTGCATTTTTCGCTGCTTTCTAAACATGTACGAAATGATGTCTACCATTAATATCACTGCCAAAAATTAATGTAATTTGACGTTAAGTATCCAAAAAACTTTTCTTTTTCAACGACCTTTGTGTCAACTCACGTCATAAAATCGTTTTTTTTTAGTTTGATTTATAGATGTTGCAGGGCTCAATAAGCTTGGCTGTCGAACAAAATACTCAAAGTGATCCGCGAGGAATGTGATGTCTCAGTTCAGAATGCTTACAATGCTTTCGTGGCTAATCTAAGGTAGCATAAGTTGTATATCTGTAAGATCAGTTTTTTGCATCTGTTACACATTAAACGTAATATAAATATTAAGTTATTTACTTAAGTTTTTAATGCATTTCATACACGTACTTAGGTAAATGTTCGTCTGATGGTTTATTTCTTATAACTCATATTTTAACGGTAAAATATTATAACGGAGTAAGTGACAAATCCAAAAAACTGGTCATTCATTTATTTATCATGACATTGTATACATACCTATTCCATCTTAAAATTAATTTACAATTGTGATTATAAATTGAGGATCACCGCAAATCATATCTGCTTAGATGATAAAAATCTTTCGACTATCTTTTATCATTATATTTCTTTATGAATAAAAGGGATGCAGAGTGATATAAAATAATGCACTCTTGGCACGCCAGTATTGCCATAACTTGTCTCGAATTTGTCATAATGTTGCCACCTTTAGTTGTTACGTTATATTTTTTATATTTAACTTTAAATCTTCATTATTATATCATTTGTCATAATCATTCCATTATTAGTCATTTGTTTTTGAAAACGTTTATTTTGTTACTTTTTTATTTTATGTCATAAGTAAATATTTTTGCACTTGTTCGATAATTCATATTTTTAAAAGTAATTCACATCACAGTTCAAAAAGATGTGAAAGTATTATTCAAAACTGAAAAATTTGAAAGAGTACCATTCGTTCTTTGAACTGTGTGTTTGCCATTATACCTTTTTTGTACACCACAAATTCAGACCACGAATCTCAAGTGATCATATTGATGAATAAAAGAATTGATTAGTGGATATATTATTAATGATAAAGCATTATTTCGTGTAGCGTTTCAAAAGATATGTCATATTTTGTAAATTTTATAGTGTGGCTATAGCATTACTATGTAACCTATATTATATGTCCTGATCTTAGTTAAGCTTAGCGCTCTGAGGACGAGTTTTATTTATGTATAAAAATCCATATTTTGACATTATCTAATTGTAATGTAATAACACCATTTAGTACCCACAAATTTATCCTGCTTCTCTCATACTATCCCAAGTTTTAATGCTTTCGAAATGTGTAGGTACCTCTATCTTATTCTATTTGTATCCTTTGTATTTTTTGCCCTTCGACCAGTGTTTAATTTTTTTTTTAATTTTACGAATCAATCGCATTTTTATCTGTGAATGTGTATGCGCATGCGCACGTGTGTGTGTGTCAATTTAACACAAACAACACGATGACAGCCATTTAGTTTAAATTAATACACATTGGCAATGAAATGTAACTTTAAAAACGTTAAACAATATTGTAAAACTTAATTCAAGTTGTAATAAATTTATATAATCTCAAATAGCAACCAAATCCTTTAAATTTAAATTTTATAAACACAGATTAAAAACCAAAGCCAATTGTTTTGCTTTATTAAAAATCAAATAATTACTTTATTGAAATTTGAATTAGGCACTGGTCACGCCCTTCAGTATTCTTGTGAGCTATGTTCGAGTAATTAATATAGGTATACAGTCTGATGTAATTTTATATTGCTAGCTGTTGTGAATAAGATTTATTTACATTGAGGAACACAGATAATAAATAGCCTTTTATTGTGAAGCTGGTATATGGTAGGTACACTGTAACATGTGAAATAACTATTGTTGTTCTCATTTCTAAGAGTATTATTCTAGTCTGCATTAAAGTTAAGAATAAACTGAACAAATTATGCTTTCTTTTCTTTGATTTGTCCCACTACGAGCACGACAATAATATTTTGTTGCCTAACAAATGAAAATTCAATCGAGTGTTATATTATAAGCACCAGATAAATTTACTACACTATTACCCAAACGAATAGGCAGATAATGTAAAAAAGTATGTTTGGTGAATCCAGTTAAAATGTAAAGTATGCAAAATTAAAAGCTACTCAAACCTTTTCTGAAAAAAAAGAAACTCAAATCTTTTCTAAAATTCCATTTTTCCTCGATTTTAGTTGCATTAAAAATTTAATCTAAAATAGGCAACAAAAATAGAACTAGACTTAAGACACATGAGTATGGGTTTAAGTTAAACGTCAGAGTATCTGCTACTTATACTTACTAGTTAATGGGTATATAATAAGACATCCGTACAGTCCGCCTGATGACAGAGTGGTGGCTACTGCAAACAAACCAACCCTTTGCCTACTGCCCAATCGGTAAGGGTTCTCGGAAAAATGGAATGTCTATAAATAAAATTGTAAAATATAAATAAAAACGTAAACATGTGAACAGAAGCAAACGAGGAAATTGTCCTATAATAAGTAATTAGGTATAGGTACTCTATACCTAATTCCTATAAGTTCCTGATACCTAATGTTCATTGGGGATTTACCAACATCATATTTATTTTTAAATTTCTGCGATCCTATTGTTATTATTCATCAAGTAGATATTCATATATTTATTATCAAGTGTAATTCCTTATCCACTTACTAGGTATGTACTATGACTATTAACTTCTAATATACCTACTATGCTATGTTATCTTAGGAGTGAAAGTTATTCATTGTACCTACTATGAATTTAACAAGAAAGTGCACCTCTTGAGAACCTTCCAATTCATCAATCACAAGGTACAGTAAGTAGCCGCTGTCCAAGCGTTCTCGGTTCTATCTCGGCTCGGCCAAGAGAGGTGGTAGAACTTTTTGTGGTAAGATTCCGGCGATGAGTACTACCGCTTTAGGTTGTTAGTTATATTATTATGTTAGAAAATGTCATCTTCACTAGCGAGGCAACAAATATATTAGAAAAAAGAAGCTACTTGCCAAAAAATAAGTGATAATACATATATATCTTCAAGCTAACTACTATCTTCAAAAAAGTGGTAACACTGGCGTCGCCACACCGACTTTTGCCCATAATAACAGGCGTTGAGCTTGAGTGATAAGCGCTGCTTGCGTTCTGGTTTGAAAAGTATGGCAAGAGAGGAGCCATAGCCATCCAAGCGCAGGGCTGCCATTTTAGCGCTTTGGGCGCTAGATCTAGTTTGTCTGTTTAACGACCATTTCGAAATTTAAGCGCCTATCGGATAATGTCCCCTTTTAGGGTGCCGTATCCAAAGGGAAAAAACAGAACCCTATTACTAAGACTCCGCTGTCTCTCCCTTCCCGTCTGTCTGTCAATATATTGCACTTAAAAACAATGCAATTTTTATCATTCGTTCAGGTCTTATATAGTTATTAACACCTATAATAGCTTCCAGCTTTACGTCTTGCGTCACAGATTAATACATCTGAAAGATATTGGAAGACAAAAATTTACATTAATGAAGCCGACCCTTCAACCATGGATTTTTTTTAATATCAGATTAAGTAGGTATGTAATCAATTTAGAGACGTTTTTACATTTGTAGTAGTGTAATACTTACAGTCAATAAAACCGAAATAACAAATACTTCTCTCACTATTGACAAAAGCGTAGGGCTGGGAGTTGACATCTCGAGTGTTGCGCAGTATTGTGGTCATTTGGAAGATAAGTCCGAAGAAGCTGGGCATCTTGAACAGAGCTAAGTAGTAGTTCACTGCGGAGCAACTCTCTATGCTTTATACGGTACAATGGAGGACTGCTCACATATCTAGGCAGGTGCGCCCCAATACCAACTTAAACCACTTGACTCCGTGCAAAGGCGCGCGATCCGAATCTTCAACGACCCAAGGATTACCTACTATGACCGACCATAAGACTGATCATATCTTGCCTTAACATATCCAAGCGCGGCAGTGGCTACTGATCATCAGGAGAACTGCATGCTCGTTTACTACTTTTACAGTATATTTTTAAAAAAATAATACATTAACTTTTAATGCCTTGTTATGCGTACATTTGTGTATGTAGTTGCTTGTTTTACGGTACCCACAGGATAGGTTGAGACTATAAAGATGGTTAAATCGTTTATTAGCAGAACTTTGTAGTTATCGTCTAGTATAACGGTATAATAACATCTCGAAAACTGCGAATGTTATGCACTAACGTGTACTGTGCTTTGAATGAAATTGCTTATTCAGACAGTTGACCTTTAAGTGACCCTGAATAAATCTTTGATATCCCACGGTACGAAGTGGAAAAGACGTTACATAATAGAAATAGAAGTATATTGTTGAAAAGTAACATTTAATTCAATAATTTACATAAAAAGTCGAATAATGTATTTGAATATACAAATCTATTGCCCTTTAAGTTGTTTCCTTTTTTTGTTGGCTTAATGCGATTTTGCCTCGCAGCTTTGGCCTCTTTTCAGGGATGTCGATTTGACATCCATTTATCTAAGAATTGTTTTAGGTACCAAAAATATCGCGTTCTAATCGATTTCATTATTTTAATTACAGAACAGATCAAAAATGTTTAATGAGGCCTGAAGATCCATAAAAAAGATTACAATATCTACATACATACCTATTGTGTATCTAAATCAGATGCCATGGGCATAGTGGCGGATCCGTTGGCAGAGGGCTAGGGTGCTTAAGCCCTCGCCCGAATCTAAATGCAGTACATCCCTCACACAACAATATTTTCGTATTGGAAAGACCCCTCTTAGAATTTACCTCCTCTTCAGATCTTTGTTTTTCAGGTTTTTCATAAAGATTACCTTCAACTGGTCTCTGACCGATGTAAAGAAACCCCATACCAAAAATTCTGGATCCAAAAATACAGTCCGATGGCTCCCAAGTAAACTATTGTATGTCCAAAAAGTCAATTTTTACAGGAGAGCAGTTTTAAGATATTTTCATGCACCATAATTTAATGTTTTTGTTCTACTTGCCTTATGTATAAAGATAAAAAACAATTTATTAATAGTTTGAAAATATCTTTAAACTGTTCTTCTATAAAATTGACTTTTTAGACATACATTAGTTTACTTGGGAGCCATCGAGACCTTTCACCCAAATTAAACAGAATTGTTAAATCATCAGATATCCGCATGGCCTGGGATTGAACCTCAACCCGTCTGTCAGACCGATGTGGTGCCTGATGTAACGGACACAATGTTGATTATTGCAGTCCATGAACAACTACAACTAAACCAAATAGAAGTATTAAGGATTTAATTTTTTTTTATAACATGTGAGTAGCAAACGAGCTTGCAGTCCACCTGATGGTAAGTGGCCACTGCCGCCCATGGACATTTGTAATCAACCCCAGATACAATCACGGCCATACCTGGGGTTGATCACAGATGTGTTGCTACCCCTGAGGACTGATTTAAACCTAAAGAACAGTTCTTGTATGTATCTGCACGAGTGCACATACATTTCCTATAATAATGAAATTAGCAAACGAGCATGCAGTCCATCCGATGGTTAGTAGTCACTGCCGGCCATAGAAATCTGTAATCAACCACAGACGACATCAGAGTATTACCAAACTTTGGCCACAGATGCGTTGCTACCCCTTTCAAATTGGCACAACACAACAAAGTTGCCGCAACCAAATAACATCACATGTACATGTAACCAAACAAATACATGTCACGTTTAAAGCATTTTCTTATGTACTGGACTTCACTTTTTTTGATTGATGTTTTGAATGAACTTTTCTTCATAGGACAGTTCTAATTGTAATGTTTCTGCCATATACTCAACTTTAATTGCAGTCCTCATAACAGGATGGGACAAAGTAGTTCTTGGTACTAATATAGATAACAAACCTTTCTATAATTGTACTTAAGATATTTTCCTGTGTCGGTGGTGCCATGGACACGCAATGATGATAACAAACACTCAGACCTAGAATTCTCTCTACACTCCGTAACTAAAATCTAAATTAATCATATAGAGATCCATCTAGCCAGGGATCCACCCTGATACCGGTTGTGTGGCTTGAAAGACTTGCGAGTTGAATGCAAAAAGACACGGGTTACAAGTGGATAGAATCTCGACTTTATCTTTAAAAAGCATTATCATTATATGTACACATTATTATACTGCTTTACATTCTCAACATTTAATTCTAGGTCTGAATGTTGAGAGCAGAGGTTTTAATTCATCATTCAGATATCTCCCCAGGGATCGAACCCAGGACCAACTGCATGTCTCACCGGTATAGTTGACTGCTGGGCCACGCTGGTAGTTTTTTGTCATTAGGAAACAATATTGTTATCATTATGTTGATATTGGACCCTGTGGTATAATTACTGTCACCTAGACTAGTGATATTTAAATATGCTTTTTATTCATAAACCATCATAACACAGCCTTCACTCTTTGTACTGTTCTGAACAATAATTAAACTGCTTGTATTGTTTAAGAATAGTTTTCGATTTAATGAACTAGTGACTACTGCATTTTATAGCCATCTTTGTTCATACCCCCCATAGGATTATAGGCAACTTTAAAACTACCTTGGAATGCCTCAAAGAAGTATCTTTCTCACCTAGAATACAGTGACTTTTAATAACACAGAAATAAATATGGTGGCGGTGCTTCCAGCGTTGAACCAAAATGGGTTGTATCACCTTGAAATAATATTGACGCTGGAAAGCGTAATTGGTGTAAGTTAATAATATGCAACTCTACACAAGAGCGAAAAATGTTTATATATTTTTGGGTTACGGCAATTACCCTTTCCAGCATCAATATGTGTAAGTGTGCTAAAATAAGAATTCATAACAGGTATTGTCTAATGCAAAGTAAGTTAATATTCTTGTTTATCTTGTCCTATAATACTTCTAGAGCTTCTTAGGTAACATGTTACTAAGTCGTTCTTCTGTTAAATGCAGTTCTATTTATAAGATACAATTTTACTATTTGTATGCCTCGAAGGGTATGTTAATCTGTTTGATCTAGTTATTGGTTTGCAATTTCTAAGTGACTCTTTTAATCTCTAAAATTACAATTCCACTAGCCTATTTACATATCCACCTTGATGCATGGAACAAGGTGTTGTATGTATGCCAGTCAGTGTTGCCAATTTAGCGACTTTGTCGCTAGAAATGACGACTTTTGATAGCAGCTTAGTGACCAAAAAAAATTTCAGTTTCTTTTTTAATTTTTTGCCACAGTCAAATTTTGAAGGTCTGGTGAAGTAATTGAAATATTAGTGATCAAGTGATTTTTTGTTTTTCGCCGTCAAATTCCATATTGTAGCGATTTCTAGGGACTTTTCGTATTGAGTCATGGCAACACTGATGCCAGTGAATAAAATCGGCAATTAATTACTAACTGAAAGTTTAATGAATTAAAGTTTAGTTTTTACGTTTGATGAATTAAGATACCTAATCTGACGATTCCTATTATCCAACAACGTTAAACAAGTTGTTTTTACCACCAAGGATTATCAGAGATAGATGGTGGCCCTTGACCTATATCTACTATCTATTAAACGAAAAAAATGTCAAATGTCAATGGTCGAGGCTATGCAATTGATTGAAAAGATAAGATTAATATCTGAAATAATAATTGGTTGAAAATAATTGAAATAAAAACTTCATTCAATTAAAATCTATGCAATAAGCACACAAGGTTTATTAATATAACAATTAGAATTTAAATGAGAAATAATTTACTTTCATATAGGTTGGTGAAATGCTGTCAAATGAAGTCTAATGTGTGACCTTTGGAGATGACAAATATAGCAGCACACATAGACAGAATACACATCTCAACAATAAAATTTCACATCTTTTTTGGTAAATAACCTTGTACTGAGAAGATCACAGTCCCTTTCATTGTGGGTGTAACACAAAACACAAGCTGCAAATTCACCGTATCAGCTCCTGTCTCTACCAAGTCTGATTAATCTAAATGTATCTATAACAATTGTATATGTAAAAATACATTTAAGCACTATGTTAGGTTCATTACCATCATTATGTTAATCCATCACATTTAAGGCAGTAAAAATGTTTAGATGTGCAATTCTTTAAATGCATTTGAACCCGAGTCCCATCACTAAACGCTAATAACTCCTATTACCTTCGCTTACATAATTGCTTTAAATAAAATAATGGTTAGCATTTGTATATTATGTATTTTAAAGTTTGCTCACAAAGCCAAATTAAATTTACATAAATACAATTTAGTGATAACTTTTTATACAAGACAGAAACGGTACACAAAGATTCAGAGTAAATCATGTTGATGCGGATGATCACTGAAAACATAAATTATTCACTATTCTTTCACAATCTAAGACATAAAAAAGAAACAAAACATTCAGTATCGCTAGAGATCAGTTATCTGATATTACATAGCAAGTCTTGCAGCGGGCGACTGTCTGATAAGATCCCTGCAAAGGCATCGAACTCTGTGACAACACACAATATCCTTTGTATAAAATTAACCAATTCGATAACCATGAATATATACATTTAAGTCTCCAGTTAATTTCATATTCGCTATTTTAATTATAGTAAAAAAATATGCATACCTAATATCATAACGAAGCTACATGTGAGAGGGTAAACAATGGTCTGTGGGACTGACGGAGGCTGCGGAGACGCGCGGCCCGACGGCGCCCGGCGGCGGCGCCCTCGCCCGCCCTGATAAATTTTATCCACAATAGTCTCTTCACAAGTTACTCGGTCTAGGGTGTGAACATAACTTGCACTCTTAAAATCATGATATATATGTTTGATCTGTCCACTTGTGGTCGCGCGTGGGGTAGGCACGGCGTGCGCGTGCTGCGCGCGGAGCTCAGTTGTCCATGGCGTATCTCCTCGTCCACTCCTTCGCGTTCCGGATGGCCTCGCTCTCGTTCACTTTCCACAGTTCCGCTACGTCGTTAGCCAGCGGGTCGTCGGGGTTGGGCGCGGACAGGAGCGCTTGAATCGACAGCAGAACCGTGCGGATCTGCAGCGCAGGGCTCCATTTATCCTTCAGTATGTCTAAACATATGCGCCCCAACCGATCTATGTTCGGATGGTATATTTTCGTTATAAACCTAACCTTAGGCGCCGACATAGGATAGTCCTCTGGCAGGAATAATTCTAATTTGAATAGTCCACCCTCGAACGGCGAGTCTTCCGGGCCGGTGACGATTACGTGAAAATAGCGTGCGTTGGTCTCGCTGGGCACCGCGCTGATTCCCGGCACGGGCTCCTGCATCAATCGCTGTGTCTCTTTGATTATTCTACGTGGTAGGGCTGCCATTTTATATATGCGGTCTAGCGCAATTTGTCAAATGAAGGCAGGTAATCATATAATTGTATAAAATATCTAATAGTCTTTGCACTGCACGTGTTTGTTACAAATTCTGAGGCACGTATTTCAGATTAACAAGTTATAACAGCATATTGGCCATGATAATGCTGAAAACGCGACTACAAAAGCGAAGTACCAACCAACTTCAATTTTTTATCTATAGATTATAGAAGTTCAAACTACCATAGAGAACACGTGCAATATAGAATGTAACGCGTTCACAAATAATCGTTAATTGGATTACTCGCAGAAAAGTACTATTAATGTACATTAATGTAACAATTTGAAGTGAAATTGTTATTATTTTGCTTAGATGTTTTTAATGTTTCTTTCGTGACAAGAAAGTTGTATAAAATTACAAATGATTTTTTTTACATCCTTTTCTGAACTTAGTTTCAATAGTTACCAATAGATGGAGTTTTACACCATTTTATTGAAGTACAGTTTTAGCGGGAAATATGGTTTTCTTTTATCTGTCTTATCTGTCATCTATATGAGCAGTCTTATCAGTCTTATGTATTACGTACCTATGTACTTAAATAAAAATGCACTATTTATTGAGTAGTAATGTTCAAGATTTGTTATTATGTCAAGAGTGTTATTTGCTTAAATCGTAATAAATCGTAGGTACCTTTGTAAAATGGTATGTACTCCATTATTTACACATTTTATATTATCTTAAATAACCTAAATAGGCATAGAGGCATAGGTAATATTAGTCGTGTGATTTGATTTATGTAGGTAAGTGTAACGAATAAAATTTATGACGTAGAACATTTATAACACAACCCCATGATCATTGAGGGCTTCCATCGCCCTTCACCAGTATACTGACTTTCAGTTTTTCAACTTATTCAAACAATTTAAATGTCTTACCCTGTCTTACCTATTTAGTATCAATTTTGGATTTACTCAGTATCTAGTATCTACTTATTCCTAAGTAGGTCAGTCGGTAACTATTTTTTATCTGAGGTAAGTATGTTACTTTTTTTAAATAAATCTTGTCTGTAACGAGTTGAATCACAAGCAATGCTCTCACAGACATACTATATAATTTAGGAGGAACATACTCTTAATGCATAAAACTTTTTGGCAGACAACGGCGCCGATGCACGCCTAATTTGATGAACGAAATGATGACTTGATGACGAACATTACCTAACATTGACGAACGACTTGATGACGAACATTACCTAACATTTGATGAGTTGGAGGAATGAATCAAATAATTTTATGCTTACCTATCGTTCGTTTTACTGTGAAGAATCTAGATGTTATATAGGTTTGAATACACCTACATGCTCTGCCTACATAGATATACCACAATATTCCATAACATACCGTATAAAATTGTTTTTAGAAATCTCAAAAATATTAAAAATCTTTGATGGTAGGTAGATAAGGGCTATGCCAAACCGTTTTAGCCCCCGATTACCTATCACGTGGCATGATATGGGTCTTTGTGAAAAATCCGATTTCCGTCCCTCATACGCCACTGGAGAACCTTTCAGGATTGCCTATTGTAAGCAAGTTGTGAGCTTTGATAAGGTGGCTAAGTGAGCGTGGAGTAGGTATATACTTGTCGTGTCCCAATATCTACGTTGAATACTCGATGAGACGAGGAGTAAGGAACTAAATGTGCACGTGCTAGGAATTGCGGTCAGGATAATAAAAATCTATCACGTGTAGATTGGGAAGAAAAAATCTATACAAATAAATAAAATTGAAGTGTCTGTTTGTGATTTTAAAATAACATTTTTTTACTCAATGCAAATGAAAGATAGGATACCTATAACGAAAATGTAATAAAAAAAATTGTCTGGCTATCTGTCCGTTTGGCTTAGGTAATATTCTAAACGGCTGAACCGATTTTGACGGGAATTTCACTGGAAGATAGCTGAAGGTCTAAGGCGTAACATAGGCTAATTTACTTTTTGAAAAAGCATTAGCGCGCGCTCCACACGTATGTGGCCCCCTCCCTCCCTCGTGGGAGACCGGAATTGCAATTATGTTTAAATGAGTATTA
>DWPV01004979.1:0-12938 GCA_018251915.1 Urbanus proteus proteus
ATTTTGACAGGGTTTTCACTGAAAGATAGCTGAAGGTCTAAGACGTAACATAAGCTACTTTAATTTTTGAAAAAAAAGCATTAGCGCGCGCTCCACGCGCTTGCGGGCCGCAGCGGCATTTCATTAATGTTTGAATATACATATATACCTGTATACTTTTTAAACTCCGGTGAAACCGCGGGGATCAATATAGTTCCATTAGTGGACTATTAGGTCCACTAATGAAAATGAATTTCCCCTAATTTCCATAACACTACCTGGACCTATAATTTTAAATTCAATAGTTTCCCGCAGTTTACGGTCGATTTCAATTTCCGTAAGAGGCACTGGGCCATTAATATATTATAGAGTTAATAAACAATAAATTGTATAAAAAACATTCCATATTTTGACTTTGTTAACATCATACGCTACATAATTTTCACGCTCCATGCATATTTATAAATATTGCGTACTAAATATTACAAAATTGAATTGTACAATTACTTTCCACTCATAAACATGTAAATAATTTATAGTAGGTACATTAATATATATGTTTGTTTTTAGTTTACATCAACCTACGAGTAATTTTGTTATTTTAAGATAAAACCAATGGATAGTTCTGTTTCTCGTTTAAGTGTTGGGTTTAAACACACGGTAGGTGCTATTTGCAAAGAACAAATCGGGGCTTAAGTTTTGAGAGTTTATTGATGCTTTTGTTTGCTGTTCAACTGTTTTCAGTACGAGACTTCACCTTTGTAATTGTTTGTTGCAGTCAACTGTTACTGTAAACTATTTAAATTCATATAACTATGCGTAAAATAACTAATAATATACCTATATACAACATATACAAAATATAAAAAATAATTAAACAAATATAAACAAAAAAAGAAAATATATATTAAAGATTAAAAAAGAATGGAAAATTATAATGCTCTGATGGATTTTGAGTATCATATATGTTCAAATATGATAGTATCATATATGTTCAAATATGATAGTTTACAATTACATTAATCCCTCTGCCTTATAACAAAGTCCGTTTGATGGTATGTGACCATGATGTCAACATTTCTATTGAAAACTAGGAAGTCTATAGTATCTAAGTGATCCCCCGTATATGAAAGCTAATTATCACTATTGCAATATTCATTCTTATTCATAAGCATTTAAGTGCAATAAGTAAGTATACAATTGCTTCAATGAAACGTTTATTAAAACAATAAATTAATTTGAAAAACAGTGTCTGTCAGCGCAAGCCTTTTATTGTTCAACAATGCAAGCGCACCTTTATGCTATTCATTCGAAATAATACTCTAACCTGAATAAAAATAAAGAGATTCAACATAAAGAAACGGCAGGAGAAATCCTCAAGTGCATAAATATTAAATTTAGCTTTACAAATTCCGATAAGCCCGTAATTGGCAGTAGGATTTGCAAGAGAATTTCGACCGTGCTCTCGAATACCCCGAGGACTTTAATGTCGCATTTCGCTTGCACCGGAGGGAGCATTGCTTCTTGGCGTATTATGAACAGAATCTCGGAGATCTTTGTTTTGCCGATGTTTTGGATATTCTCCTTATGCTTGGCTTATAATTGTGAATTATAAAACTTGATAGAACAACAGCGATAAGTAAATCTAACTTAATTAAATAGCAGTTCAAGAAATATTTACGACATTATTTTAGAAATTCCACCTTGAATTAGACCTAAAATTGAATCAATATACAATTAAACTAAGCGTAGCAGAAGACAACAGGTTTGCCAAAGGAATTAATAATCTCATCAAAAACATAAACCTAAAAATAGATGCTAATGTTTTGCTTCTGCCGATCTATCAAGAAGTTTTCAGATCTCATGTAGAAGCCAATATGCTATTTCTACACACCCTAACTCTACAAACACTACATTTATAAATTCACATGGGCGTTAATTGTAGTACTCTAAATGGTTCGTGTAAATATAGACATGGTGCGGTGTCAAACATTGGCTTTGCAATACGACTGTCTAGATAATAATTCTTTATTTGCTAGAATAGAGTACAAGAAAGGTCTCATAAATAATTATTATCAGTGTTCTCTTATTCTACCTTGTCGGCATGCAAATTTATAGGTGCCTATCTATTTAATCAATTTTGTCAACTCTTTATTATTATTTACAGTATTATGGTATTTACGTGCTATTATAAATGCACAGCGAGCAGACAGTGATTCATTCACCTACCGCGTGAAGTGAATTGACTTCAACTAAACCTCTTTCCAAGAAAATTTCAATGTCCAGCTATAACATTTTAAGACATGAAGAATGGAGGGATGAATATATTACATTAAGAGCCAACCAAACCGTTTAACTAACTTACCAGTAAGGGATTGTACAATTGTGCAATTGTAACGCCCACTGCTTTGATCAAACTAGTATGCAGTGTGTATTTCGTGTATCGATAATTGGTGGTCCAATTCTCTGCAACCAGCGGGCAAATTTGATCAGCAATCGGTCCGTCATCATGTATGCACACAACAGATCAAAGCCAACGATTCCCAAGGAGTACATTGTATCGGTGCTAACGTAAAATTGGTGTAAATACACAGGTTACGTTTGTTACTCAAATCGTGTGATGTATGCATGTGATGTGTATGTGTGTGTGTGTGTAGTAATCAACAATGTATGGCTACGATCACGCGGGGACACCGGGGATGCAGGACGTGCTGTTTACGATTCCTAAAGTACATTGCATCAATGCTAACGTAAAATAGATACAAGTACACAGGTTATCTTTGTAACACAAGTCCTGTAATGTGTGTGTGCAGTCATCAACAATGTGTGGCTACGGGCGCGAGGGGACACCGGGGATGCAGGACGTGTTATTTACGATTCCCAAGGATCCGAATATCCGAGCATATATTTTCAGTTCCTATTACTGTAGATGTGGTGTGTTTATCTGGCAAAGTTTTACTGTCAATAGCCATTTACGTGGAATAAGGATTATAGCAACATTGAACATAATAGATAATGCAATAGATCAGCGAGTGAGAGTATGTAGGGGCTGGAGTGAGTGAATATAGGGCTGACATCTAAAGCATAAACCATAATTTTATCAATGTTATACGCGTAGGAGTGTGATTTTTTCTTCTTAATAAGAATAGAAAAAATCGGTCCACTGATAGACAACTTGAGCTCGTGCCTCTGAAGTCTGGTGAGGTGGGAAGTATAATATTGGAGTTCTATAAATATCATAGTTCTCTAAGAGAGTATTTGAAACGTATTAAGGGTCCTAACTAAGGTATCTAAATAAGGGATAAAGGCTTAAAACCGATAAAATATAACTTCAATACGATCAGGTATGTTGTACCACACTCTAGCAGCACTAACGTTATTTACATTTCCAAAGTGAACAAAAACCTATGAAAATTGTGTGTAAATTCTGAAGGCCTGACGGAGCACGCGCGGTCGAGCGCCGCATATTGGTGAGCGGCGGCGATGCGTGCAGCGTGCAGTAGCCCGGGAGCTGACGTCACACGTTAATCAAACATTATGTGGACTGGGAGCAAAAAATAGTAAATTTATGATTTGTGCGCGATGGGAGCTTATTAACACGTGTTTATGCTCTTATCACTGTGTGCGTGAATGCTGTGAAGTCAGAGATAACTCAGATCAGGTAAGATAGTAGCAAAAAAATGTTGTTGTTGTGACGACGACACCACGATCCACGAGTACACGATTGATTATCAATACGTAATGGGGGGGACTGTCTATATAAATTTATATATTTTTGAATATTCGTAGCCCCTAATTTTGACTATCTCGTAGATTGCATATGCACAAAGTTCCGAGTAAATATATCGATAACTTCACTCACACAATCATCATTTTAGCCACGAATTTATCTCTAAACTGCCTAGATATCAAACCGGAAAGGTGACTACTGCAATAGATACACAGATTTTTATCATTTATCTTTCTCACTCGAGTTATCTGTTAGATACATACAAATACAGGATAAGATAGACACATTGATTAAACATGCTCATATCAATGATGTTTGCAAACGATATCACATTTGAAGCAAACAATAAATATCATCACATCGAGTCAGTGAACGATAGTCATTCGTTATTTTTCATTAATTGCAATAAATTAAATACCATTACGCGAAGCTTACAAGAAGTTTTATTAGTGAAAAGATCATGCTTACTGCCAGTAAAAGAAAAAAATCCTTCGGTAGAGCAATGTACAATCACAAATTTCACTTCATAGTATGAAGTATACCACGTTTTATTATATTGATCCTAATTATACTTTATTGTTAAAAAAATAATGTATTTTATTTTTAAACCTTCCTCAATAAGTAGAAGTTAAAAGTTTACGTACACTCTTAACCTCATAACCTCAGAATCAACATTACCTTGACACTTCGAAACAGCAGAACCCACTTTACATTAACTAATACTACAATATTCATAGACCTCGATAACATTTGCTCAACTTTGGCAAGTATCCCTCAACGTCGGGAAACAAACTATTCCCTCCCACGCTGTATGGAGAAATAAAACTTCCGTACCTTAGTAACTTAGGAGTTCGCAAACTGGGCGGTCAGCTCCTGGACTACGCTGTTGACTTTAGACCCGCGATGAATATGCAGCAGGGTGGGCGTGGCCTAAACTCTTGTAAAGCTTTGTTTGGTGCCGATATTGGATCCTGGCTCATCCACTTTGATGCAGTCCGAAATATGCGGTGTTTCACTGTTTATCGTCCCGGGCTCAAAGTAAAGGGCACCAACGATATATACGCTCCTAATTTGCATACGACACAGTATCAAAAATCGCTACAAATAAAGTTGATTCCCGGGCTATAGACCAGGGGTAGCCAAGCCGTCGTTCGTGATCGATAGGTCGATTCCAGCGAAGAGTTATATCGATCGTTGCATGCCAAATAAATATATTATTCAGCGACCTTATCTCAACAATGTTATTTATCACGTCTACAAGTAACACGTCTTTTGTGATAGTTATTAGTACAGTTTACTGATTTCGTCCTATTTTTTTTTATTTCACGTCATGTTTCATTAAATTACGCCATAAAAAGCATTAGCAATCATTTTAAATATGTGATCGACAAATACGTAAATACAATTCGGTCACTGTTTAAGACCTGTTGCTCTATTCCAAGATTTTTTTTTGTAAAAAATGATTCCTTCTAAAATGTTACAAAATGATTTTAATTTCCCAGACGTACTTAAATTAACACATTTAAGGCAAATTGCGCTCAAATTTAGGGCTGCACAATTAAAACCCAGTTGAAATCCCATTTCAGTTCACATACAGTATATCAGTGCTTGGGTAAACGACTATTTGATTGCTCCGATAATGTCACCCCTGTTTCCTACATCTTTGTACCCCAACGATGTTTAGAAATCATAGGTAAACTCGGAAACCTCGTGTTTTTGTTAATACATTGCTGGTTATGTACCGGCTACTTTAGAATCTACTAAACATTTCAAGAAATGTACAACATATAGGTAAGAATCGCATCAAGGTACGTGTTACGTAATACCATCCTCAAGTCCAGTGTTAATAGCTGTAATATACTCCATCCTTATCGACTGCCATACATTAGAGGGGGACATAAATAGCCGTTGAAACGAGAATTCATTGCGTAGTACGTGGTGCCCTTAGTGGGGCATTAATCGACTTTACAACTAATTTGTTCGCTGCAAACTGTTGGCAAGTTGTTAATTGTGAAGTGCGCCGAGACGTACCAAGTGGACCTGCCGTGCTCACCTAACTTAATAACTTTACTTACTTTGCGCACTTTCTATTACTAAGTACTGTCTTAGAAACTTTTGCCGCTTATTAAACTTTTTTGAATAAACATTTGTACATTGCATATTAGGTATGTGTCGTGATACATTTATTTACAAATATACATGTGCCAAGATGTCTACTTTGTCAATAAACTATATTTTTTGCAATGTTATACCAGACGATATCGACACTAAAAAAATTGAGACCATGAATCCTTAAATCATATAACCTAAAAACCTGTAATATTTTTTAATTTCAAAAAATAAATCTTAAAATTTAGACGGTTGATAAAAGTGAAAATCACCGCTGAGAATTAATTATGAAAACTAAAGAAAAGCGCTGCGCCATCAAGCACCTATTGGAACTAGTGATTACACAAATATTTGTATCTGGTGATTGAGTTCTCGCAGACGACACTCAAGAGTTACGTCGCCTCTATAAAATCGGGACCAAAAACTAATAGAATAACAAACAAAAAATAATTTTGAAAACGGTATAAATAAATCTGTGATCGTAATATTATAGGTAAATGTTTTATAATTATATTTTGGTTGTTACCTCTATCAAACTTCAAATATAAATTAGAAAATTATTACAGGCCATACTTTAACAATAAATAATTCATCCATTTTTACATCATCATCATCAACCCATTATTATCCCACTGCTGGACAAGGATCTCTCGTCATAGTGATAGGGATTTAGGCCTTAGTCCACCGCGCTAGCCAAGTGCGAATTGGTGGACATTTTTACATATGTTCTCAAGATTAATAAAAACGTACCAGAACACAGCAGCATGAAACACAACACAAAAATTAAAATAAATTTCCCTAGAACGTTTAATATAATATTCTGAGCGTATCAAATATACGTGTAGGTACTCGTAATCAAATGAGTAGTTCAGAAAAAACTGCCCAAACATTCCATTAAGAATCCAATAACACTCCAATAATAAAACAAACATTTTATTTGAGCACAGAAATCATCAAATTGCGACTTTAAACTTGATACAATTAAACAAACACTTGTATTTGGTAGTGTAAGCCGTCGCCGCGCTCGCTCTTGAGCCTGACATTGGCGAAGGTGGCGCCGACTCCGCCCGCCGTCACCGTCACCTTGGCCTTGGAGTCCGTGCGGTCCACCGCTGAGATACCCTGACAAACATTGTTTTAAGTAAATTAGTATACATCATTGACTATCAAATCGAAAATCTTATAATTAATTGTGAGTAATGTTTTTTTTATATATGATCGAAGTAGCAAACGAGCATGCAGTCCACTTGATGGTAACTATGGTAAGTGGCCACCGATGAACATCTGTAATCAACCCCAGATAAGATCACAGTCCTACCTGAGGTCGACCACATTCGCCTTGCTACCCCTGCGGACTAAGTTGGAACGATTCGGATAAGTATGTCTCCCTCACCACACCCTCCAAACCAGAACACTGCAGCATTACACTGCTGTTATAAGGCAGAAATAGGTGAGCGGTGGTGCCGCCGGATTCGAACTACATAGAGTTCTACCACCTTTAGAAAATTGTCTCAATAAATTGAATTATGTTTTTATAATATTAGAGTACTAACTGAATTACACATGCCTTGCTACTCACGAGAACTGAAATGGTTGGTTCATTTGATATTGAGCCAGTAACCATATCCTTCCGACCGCAATCGAAACGCAAGAACTGAAATAGGTGCTGTGGTAGTCAATCGATACTTGTTTTACCACATTTTAAAGGTGCAAAAATAGGTATATTCAAAGTCAATGGCTTGGCATTGTACATTTAACACATATCTCGTCTGTCTTATGGCTTGGTTGAATGATAAAAACTCTTATGACGAAGTTCTACACTCCACGTAATATTTATTTTTATACTAATGACAGCGTGATTTACTTTGTACACCTCGACAGATTAATTTCCTCTCAACTCTAGTCTGAGGATCTGAGGATCAATAACACTTCAAAGTATAATTTATAAAGAATAACTATAACAGTATTTTATTTACCAATTCATTTAGATAAGCGCATCGTTTAAAAAGTTAAGTTCCAACTTACTCTTATAATCTTCTCGCCGTTATAGAAAACATTCTTGGTCCTCGTGGAGAACGGGATGGCGGACAGCTTGACCTCTTCAACGTACGCCAGCTGACCGTTCAGGCTGGTCCCTAGTTGCAAAGAGCGGGAACTGCACGCAGTCACGAAAAACAACACGGCTACTATTATCGACAACGAAGACATTTTGAAATTTAAAAATGGAACTTTATACAAACGTTCGATTTTTATAACGTGTAAACACGAACTGTTCCAATTTTAAAATAAAAACAAAGATCAATATTAAAGTGATTTATATGCGATATTCACAAGAATATACATACAACTGCTATTTTTTTTAAGTCAAAATAGCTTTATATCATCTGGCGTTTACGACGTTTTATCTAAAAAAATGTTTCAAGAGTAGTTTATCTCAAGTGATACTGTTTTCTCGAAGGTGTGATTCAGATATCCTTTATTATCTTCGGGAGACAACATATTTATTGGTAATATGACTCAATGTAGATTACAGATGTCTTTCATTATTATTGACAAGTTGTGTAATTCAACAAAGAAACGGACTTGGTTATCTAAATTACGCAAGTTTAGTGCAATGCTTACTAAATTACGGATTTATAGGTTAATCACTCAGTAATACACAATAGGTATTGCTTGTATGTGAAGCATATCTAAAATCAATATCATTTCAATTATTATTAATTTATAAGTAAGTTTACTAGAAATGTATTTAAGAGCAATGTTCTTGACATAAATAGCTATGGAAGAAATGCTGATCCGTTTGAACATTAACATATTTCACTGCATGCTTTGCTACCTCCGTAACCTATTTATGTAGTTGCGGCGTAGTTTTTCTATAGAAAATCTCTCGTTGAACAAAATAAAAACCAGTACTCTCCAAATATAAACACCTGAATTCTTAGGGCGTTTTCACACTTGCAATATGCAGGCGCATTTACCGTGATGATTATTATGATTGCGTAAACATCTTGGTGTTAGTAGCAAAAGTAACACAAGATTCGATAATTTCAACGTATCCGAGTGTGAAATGTTAATTAAACATTAAAATCTATCAGCTAATGGACTTCAAGTTTACGCTGTAAAATACCTCAATAATAACTATTAACGTGTTACTAGTTTTAGAATAATTTTCAGTGTACGCGTTAGTAAACCGCAAGTGCGTTACCACCCTTAGGCGTTCGAAACGAATTTTCAAGCGCACGCATTCAATAAGCCGCCGGTACGCGGATGCGCACAAAGACCGCATTCCACGCAAAAACATTTTAGGCCTTAAAGTTCAACATTCCACCGCCGTGCATGAAATATGAAAAATTGGTAGCCATTGTACGCGGGACAACGGCTTAGAATTGTTTTATACGTGGTTCACGGTTAGTTAACCTAAATAACTGTCTACGTAAATATTAAGCTACTGCGGGAAGAGGGAAAAAGTAAGACGACCGATATAGCGGAGAGGTCATCATATTGTTCTGGTAGAAAGAGGTTTTTCGGGTCCCATTAAAACCATTTATGGTTCGAATCTGGCACCGCCTACGCCACATCTATTCCTGCACTGTAATAGCAGTTTTAATTCCGTATGTGTTATGGTTTTAAGGTTCTGGTGGTTGTAAGGGAGACATACTCAAACAAAGCGCTCCAATTCAGACTATATGTGTAGCAACTCAATTCTCTAGGTGTTGCAACACCTCTGTGGCCTACAACAGGTAAGATTATATTATCTGGGGTTGATTGCAGATGCCCATGGGCGGCATGATATGTACCCATATTTGTGTGCGTTCAATTTTCTTTTTATTCGCTAGACAGAAAATCCTTATATGTGTTATGACAGAAAAAGCGTCAAGCATAATTAGAATTGCAGAATTTCGTTTCGCTAAACTTCTACATTCGTATCCAAAATTAACATTTGGAAATGGAAAACGAAAGGAAAAAACGTAACGTTACCGTAACAAATGAGATACAATCCATTTCGCATGTGCGGGGGTCACAAAGTTTTTAGCACCCCGCGCCATCTGGCGTTAATGTACCCGAACTGGGCTAGGATCTGTCACACTTACAGCCCTATGAATTATTGCTTGTTTATTATTTAGGATTCAGCTAGCACATGTGGGTTTGATCTATTGATACTCTACACCGCATGAGTTGGAGAACTATATGAATACTAGTATTTACCCGCAGCTTCGCTCACGCTCATGTGTACATTCGCACAAAGAGGCAGTAAGTATGAAAGTTACTTATCTATCCCTCGGGAGTAGTATCATTTTTCGAGATGAAAGGTTTATGTCCTTTTCCAGACCCCTGGCAATGTGTGTGCAAAATTTCATAACGGTCGGTTGAATAGTTAAAGCGTGAAGGCGTTACAAACAAACAAAAAACCAAACAAATAAACGGACATTCGTATTTATAATAATTATTATTAGGATTACAACATCATAATATATTTTTCTAAAAAATGTTGTAGTTATATATTTCGAATGTAAAATGCTGAGCTTATTTCAAAGAAAGAAATTTTGAAACTTTAAGAAAATTTATAAAAATAATAACTAACCAATTATGTTCCGAATTTTTTTTTCAAGAAAAGGACTGAAACTTCTTAAGTAAGTTGTGTTAAAAAAATCTTATTCATTCTTTAAAAGTATAATATTATTCCACAAATTCCTGCATATACAAAATTACATAAACGCATTTGACCGCAGACAATTCCGTTGTTTAACGCATCGCACTAATTTGCAATGTCACAACGCCGTCCGATCAATCCGGCATTCAGTGGTTATTCTATTCCGCGATTTATTAACGTACGCAACGCAACGCGATCATTACTTTTGTTTACGAGGCGATAACGCGACGCCAGCCGCGCACACATACAGTGCGTTAACGCAACTCTTGCGGAAAAATTGCACGTATATTTTTATTTTATTACTTTTATCGAAATTTAAACGGACAGATATTTTAATTGAATTGTGGTTATGTCATTTGATGTGGTGCTATATGATATGGACGGTCTGATTGCATTTAACCGTTGGGAATGGACTGAATATTGCTTGTCAGATTTTAAAGTTGGTTTGGTATTTTTCATTTTTAAATGGGATATCGCGTAGATTATTATACCAAATAATGATTAAATGCTTAAACTCAATAGCTTTACTTCGTATCATGTTTAAAACGGACCTAGAATTGCACCGGGTTTTCATATGACTCAAGAAATTCTATCGCAAAGACAACTAATTGAACTACCAATTTCCTGATTAAATCGCAAAGATAAAATTAAATGCGTTGTACATAAATTAGAATGAGTGTTTCTTTAGATTTCTTTGTGTCATACAAATATTCAATAAAAAAATATTTTAAGTTACCGAAATTACAATTCGTCCGTGAGAATAAATACACGTCCCATATATTTATGAAAAAATATTTCTCAACAAAAATTGTCAGCTATTTTTATCCGGGTGTGCCGCAAGGAGCGGTGTTTAGGTCCAAGTAGGCCCGGATGAATTATTGCGTTATCATATAAATAAGGATTTAAGGCATCAGAATAAATTCCGGGAAGGCCGGGCGAGCTCACAGTATTATTTCACGTGCAATTTGTTTGTTTTTATTGCGTTTGCAACCGGCTCTAGTCGTATTAATATTATAACACTCGACACTGGCGTGAAATTCAATATTTTTCGTACCGGTCGTAACTTTTCACGTCCGCGCGTATTGTGCGGGTTTCTTGAAACAATGGGTAAATAAATGTTTGGTAAGTGTAAACGAAAAACAAATATTTATTTCCTACAGTTATGTATCATCTTTATTGGTTGCTACATTCACTGTGTGACTAATATAAAAGCTAAGTTTGTTTAGAGTTAATAACCCATTGGTTTCATATACATTGAGTAAAAATTTGTTAATTTATAATCACAAACAGACACTTCAATTTTATTATTTAGTATAGATAAAGTTTAGCTAAATTTAAATATCGTAACCCATAGATACATATAGATCTTTGTCGTAACCATATTTAAAATTAACAATCACTTGTTTATTGTCAAAAGAAAATAATGTAAGGAAATCAGTTTTCCTGAATATTCTCGGTCACTTTCCCAAAGTTGTAGCGCGGTTGTAATCTCAGGGGTGAATGTTAGAGGCAAATTTTCCTAAACGTTTCCGTGATGGTAAGGGTCGTCTGAGCAGTCGCCCTCGGTGCTTATTAAGCTACGATGCTTCGGCTCGTATCTTTGTGCAGTTAAATAACTGTGTCGAGTTCAACAGGATGGTATTTCCATCTCATAGTTGTATCTTATAGTGTGAAGTGGAGAAAATAAATAGAAGAAGGCAAGTTGTGAAACGTAATAATAATAATGACAATAACAATGCAACTTGTAGTTTGTTAAACTTTAGAATAGACTTTTAGAACATAAACCGCACCCAGTTTTTGGAGTATTTATACAAGGACCCAAAGTAATACAGACGATTTTGCTCCCCCGTAATACCGAAACGGTAATCTTAAAAATAGAGCCACCACAAAAAGTTGGTTATAACAATTCGCATCACAAATTGCCCGTCCCGGGGTACACGCGGCAATGTCGTACATCTTAATGCAAACCGAGTTATAAAGGCCCGACCTTTTTCCGCTAATCTATCACCTGTCTCCTTCCCACGCACCTTTTATTGCATACGTGGGAATGGGACAGCAGTTGAACTGTTATCAGGCTTAATATGACAATTCATTGTAGGTATTCTAGTATACGGGGGAAATGGGAGGTGTTATTAACAAAAACATCCCGTAATCGCACTGCCTTCCCTCTTTTGGACTGCTCAAAGTTCCGCATAATTAAATAGTGATTAGGAGCTTGGGGCTGGCTTCCATGGGGATGATTTATGCAGCGCCGCATACATGGCCTTAATTAGAAAACGGTGCTTTTTTCATCACCTCATGCATATTTATATTATTGTGGAATATAAGATGCGAGCCCCTTAAGAGTTGATGTTTAGTTCTAGTACTCGTACTTACACACCTATTTCTGCATTATATAATTTTTAACAAAAAAATAAAACCGACTTCCTAGTCACAAAAAAGGAAAAAATAATTTAAATCAATTTATAT
>DWPV01004980.1:0-12938 GCA_018251915.1 Urbanus proteus proteus
CTGGATGGACGGTTCGAGCTCCCACTCGAGCCGCCCGCAACCCCGGAAGCCCCCTTTTAGTCGCCTCTTACGACAGGAAGGGGATACAGTAGCCCTATTCTGGTCCCGGGACTACAGGGACAAATGCCCCTATACCTACGCATTCTATATTTTTTCTTCGCTTTTTACCGACAAATATTCCATTTGTAAATTAATATACATAATATTTCTATTGTAACGATATTTTTGATACCGTTTGTGACAAAAAAAATGAAATATATGGATTATATTACTGAATGTGTTATATTTTATCATAATTATAGAAGTTGCAAGCAGTTTATGTGATGGTAAAAATTGATTAGTAAATGGACATAATAAGATTTTAATGAGTATTCTCATATCATAGATACGTGGCTTGCCTTGATTTTAAGGTACAATATTAACATTGCAGTATTTACACAATCATTACATTTTACTTGCGTTATACCCACGTAGTATATCAACGTATATTATTTTTCGTTAATTTTTTTTTTATCTTAATGTATTCGTTAAATCATACTTTATTATCATTTTCAGTCTCAGGATAATTTAATATCTCCACCAATAAAACGACACTATATACCCTAAATTGCGTTAACAGATTACTTATATTAAGGCGCCCGTTGGGTTGTCGTAAAGAGAGGGTTAACTTCTACACGATTCCAACGAAACAACCTTGGCCTTACAAAAACAATAAACACGTTTATCGCTTTACGTGGAACGTAAACCGGGTTTTTGCAAATAGAAATGTTACAAATACGCAATACTTTCGCCGAGGAAAGTACTCAGTTATATGGCTATAACTGTAGAGTCATACAGTGTCGGGGTCGCATTTGAAGTAAGTAAATGTGACGTGCTTATGAGGTTTCGTTGCGATGATAAAATGACTGAACCTGCTTGGTTTTGGACAGGTTCAGTGGAAAATAATGCTTTCTAGGA
Source organism: Urbanus proteus proteus (assembly GCA_018251915.1). Classification (NCBI taxonomy): domain Eukaryota; kingdom Metazoa; phylum Arthropoda; class Insecta; order Lepidoptera; family Hesperiidae; genus Urbanus; species Urbanus proteus. The sequence goes on from DWPV01004980.1 coordinate 958, forward strand.
TAGATGGATAATATGTACCCATATCATCCTGGTAGAATTAGATTATGATTGTTATGACTCATCATTATCGTCGTCCCGTCATCATCGATGTCCCATTATTATCCCACATCTGGGCACGGGTCTCCTCTCAGAGTGAGACGTGTGTAAGCCACCGTGTAGGCCAAGTGCGAATTGACTTCACACATCTTCGAGGCCTAGGCGTGTAACCTACACGCTGAGTGATAATTACAAAAGAATTCCTCCAGATTTTTTCCCTCACCGTTAAACCACCTGATAATGGTTATGTAACATACAAATTGACAACAGTTAAGAAATATATAAAATGACAATGTATCAAGAGGATGTTTCCTATCCACAAAAGGTGTCCACGCTCACCGTAACGGAACGTGCGAGCCAGTTGACTAGTGGGTACAAATCAGAATTGTGACGCGGGTGTAAAACATTCATGTTGTAGCCCTCGACGTACGCCCCGGGGAGTCGCAAAACGTAACGAACCGGACATGAATTTACCGCCCTTTATGTCCGGGATATCTCCCCACACAAACTTGGGTGTTGTCTTCAGATAGATTATTTATGTTGTCTCACCACGTCCTTTGTGTAAGAAAGGTATGATGATTGCTCCCAACCCCTGTCAACCGGAAAAATGCAATTACCATAAGACTAAACATGACCCCTGGCCGTCGCAAGATGAATTGGGTTCTGCAAGATTAATGCTCAATATCCAGACGGGATTGCATAAATATTATTTATCTATAACATTACTCTTATACCGATTCCGCTGAATTGAAAAGGCGCTTATTTTTCTTCAGCACTAGCGCTTCCATTCATCACTTCATTCATATTTCATTTATATCACAGATTCCGTATCTTCAATCGAAATACGGGCACAAAAACGTATATGAAAAGGAAATCAAACATAAATATTGACTGGATGTACGTTTATTTGCTACTCAATCACGCTTTATCGGATCATCGGATCCGAACACAGCTTTCCACACAATATAGGCCAGGACTCGGCTATAAAACTTTCTAAATTATGGCCAATAGTTGGAATTATTCGTGTACAGTCAAACATTTCGACTTCAGTTACGAACTTTTGCGTCAGCTCTTGGTTTGGGGAAAAATTGGAATGGAAAAAGTAGACGGTGTCTCCCGCAAATCGTTTAAGCGGGGACCGTTAAATCAATCACGTTTTCAATAAAACTGGAATTAGAATTTAAAAGAATGGTTTGCTTACCTACGATTGAAAAATCAGTCTGTGGGCAAAGCTTTTTACTAATTCTGAATTTAAATGCATGAGATCGGATAGGTTGGGATGGGGAGCGGATCGCGTCGAACTCTTCGATTTCGAGTGCTTATGTATTTTAGGAGAAAAATGGAACTTCAGATGGTACTTTAATACTTATGAAAGACGCTTACAAAGGGGCGCCATCAAAAGAATAAGGGAGATTTACGTGATATCCGACGCGATACCATTTTTGTTTGAACAAAATTTAAGGAGCTTGAAAAATTACGAAACGTACTTTTTGTAATTAACTTACGTCAGAAGTAACTTTTCTTTCTTCAGACTTCTTTTCTTTTAAATAATGCCAAATATAAATTAATAAATCGGAATATTAATTACATTGGACTAGTGGAGTTTTTTCTACAATGCAGTAATCTAAAGTTACAAACCTTCACTAAACAGTTAGGCGTGTTTTCTCAATTGACAAGAGAATCCTTAGGTAATTATCTAATGCAACTTTTTTATTATTTGTTGTATCAACAATTACTTAAATTCAGCTGTTTGCAACACGCATACAAAACTCATTTGTTAACAACACGGTTAATGCGACTACACAAATGGATGCAAAAAACACGTCACCGTACATCAACAACATGACGACAGTACTGCGCTTTCATTATGGTTATTACAGCGTGATTTATCCGCGGTGTGAAAGTAACAGATGTGTAGTGCAGTCGGAGAATGGGTTCAGCAGTGTTTAAATGGAAGCTGTCGTTGTCATAAAGTGCTATTGTGTTGGCCCCACGAGAACGCAAAAAAAGCCCTTCTAATTGTTTGCACATTTCATCTCTCCCCTACGGAGATACCGCTCGATAACTTGCACAAAGTAGTAATTATCTTCTCACATCAAATTTATATTAATGATCAATGACACGCGACTCTGTTTATACTCTTTTGTGTAGTAGAATTAAAGAGCCATTCAGTATAAACGGTTAGCATAGTAAATAAGACCGGACAAACATATTTGAATAATCTAAGAGCATAACATATATGTTTTGTGTTACGGACGTTTGCAGTTATTTGCGTTGCGATGTTACTGTGGTTTTAGTAGACGGTTTGTTTTTTGTTTAAAAATTCCATTAGCCTCGATCAATATTTTCGATAACCCTTCCATCACCCGACTTACAAAGAGCATGCGCTTGTCAAACCGCAGGGCTTTGTTTTCAAATCGTGTTGTTTGCCGGAGGGGTTAGTTTTGAGCCATTTTTTCGTACCCTAATGGCCTTTCCCCTCTGAGGATTAAGTTGCAAGCAAGGAAATTGCTTTTACGAGCTCCACTCTGCGCAGTACTTAAATTATAAACGAGTGTTTTTCGTTTCTCGTGATGTTTATCGAATAGATTTTTCTGTTTACCCTATATTTACCTCGGTTCCTATTCATCTAGTATTTCCACGTGTCCCAGTTTCCACCTCATTCTCTACAATCCGCGAAAAAAAACATGCCCATATTTTTTGTGCGCGCTCAGAATATGAAAAATAGCCCAGAAAGGATTAGATTGCGATGAAAATGGTACCGTCCATTCATCATAAAATTCCATTTTAAAAACGAATTCAGCGTGAGAATTTCCTTTTCCACTCAAAATACGCTTTATCTCGGTAATTCAAAGCATACGCCGCTGGACCCGGTGGTACTAAAACACAAAAAGATTTGACAAAGTGTAAAATATGGGGGCCTATTTCAAACAGTTACAATGGGGTTCCCGGTATCTCATCGATATAGGGAATCTGCAGAGGCAATCCGTTTAAGGTGTAATAAATCACCTTGTCCCTCCCTTGCACTGTATCAGAGCTATTATCAAGGGTATTCGTGCGTATTGTCTGAGTCGCACCCTCTGGGGCCAGCGCAGATGTGCTGGGGAGACAATTTGATTATGTCATTATACTGCTGACAGTGCGAACCCCGCTTTGCACTATAGTCATGACGCAAACTGCTGCATCGTTAAAAGCGCAAGTCATAACACGTTTCAGTTTCGTAGTTTTTATGAAAATGAAGTTGTAAATGAGCTCCGTGTTCATTAGCATCTGAAATCGTGATTCGTATGTTCCAGTGGCTTAATTTATTTATTTCAAGGAATAAAGAATACAGACCATTGCGGAGTAGTGATAATTTACATTACTTTAAAAGTTATTTTTTATTATATTTACTTGTATAAATATTGTTTCGGAAAGTTTATAAATTATCATTTTGTTTTTGTGGCTTCAAAAAAGGTAATCTTCGGTAATGGGTACTTGGCTACCATTGCAAGAATCTTGTATCTAAAAACCACGTTTAAAACCATTATTGTTAAGGTATAAGCCAGTATACAACTTACTACTATCTGTAAACTATTGGAGTGCTAACTACATCTCACTTAAGAATATAACGACATGAACAGTCAGTCGTATCATATTTTTCTTGCGCTATCCTAATTGGGTCACGAGTTGGGTCTTTCCCAGTATTCTAATGGAGTGTTTTGTGTTTGAAAGATAATATCAGACACTGAGTTCTAATTAAATACGTGATCCCCTTACCTACATAATGGGTTACTGTAAACGTGATATCTTTAAAATGGCTGTGATGTTGATCCTCGTGAAACACAGCCTTCAGTAGATTAATATTTTCATCTCAATTTCATACATCGTTTGTATCCTATTTACAGAGATGCTTAACGTCTTTCTGTGTACGATATTATCTCGTAACTTTAATCCTATATGATTCTTTTCTACAATTTTTACACAATCCTTGAGATTCTGTTATATATTCTTAATAAGTTTAATAGTAAAAATAAACGAGATTTATTTATATTAAAATTAACAACTTACGATTTTTTTCAGGGAATAGTAGGGGAAGTATATTTATTACACTTTGACATTGATGAATCAATCACAAAAAAGGACTTCCAAAAAAAGACTTTCCAAATATTAACAACCGATATTTTAACCACAGTACACGATCGACATAGAGAAATCAGTAAACAAAAAACAGAAAATATGGCTGACATTAAAGCCATCGGCACGAATACAAGAGCAAAAGCCATTTGTAGCGCAATCAGATAAAAAACAATAGAGAGAAACGATGATTATATTTCATCGGAGCTGTTGTTACTTATGTTAATAAGCTCATTACTGTATGCTTTGTTTTGAAATACAAGAATTGTTTTATGATATCAGACGTTTGAATTTATGTTCTTCATACAATAGAAGATGTGGTTATTGATGTCATTTCCAAGCTGAAGGTTTTACAAGCAATTAATATTCCATGATACTCTTTATGCATTTGCCATTTTGTCAGTATATCGTTTAAAGCAATCTAATTTATTGAAAGAGAAATTATTTACATTATGATAATTATTGTAGAAACCTACGAGATCTTCATATTAATGGATCAACTTCTTTAAGTGTTTACCACTAATTTTCGTATAAAAATGAAGTTTTGACGCTTCTTCGTCTTCAGACTATTATTTTACAAAGAGATTCCAGGATTTTATATAATTTATTTAAAGCTGTTTTGCTTGATAGATAAGTATATTTCTTTGATTTTTAAGCCATTAAACGAAAACGCAACTGTGTTAAGCAGTGAGCTAGAAATAGCTATAGCTTCTTCACATCAGGTACTTATTTTAGTGTTCTCTTCTTTTATTAAATCTTCTATTTAATTTGAAGATTTTGGACAACATACCGTTTCGGTTAATATATCTTGTGGTCTTGTATTTTCGTTCTATCATCATATTGTATAAATTATCAAAAATTACTACTTAAATGCGTTCTACAATTTGAAAACTCAACAATAAACTTCAAGAACTGTAAATAAACTGTAAACACGCCATCTTATAAATAAAGTTGTTTTGATCTTGTAAAATAGATTGGTACTAGAAAACAGTATTTCAAACTAGCCATTGAAGTTTCACAACCAATTGAATTGTAACAGCAAAACAGTTGAAATAAACAAGCCACAAGTGAATCAGCTTTTGTTCAACTCTGAAAGCGGTATGAAGCTTCGAACTACTATTATTGTCTAAATTTCGCAATAAACGCGTAGAAGATTAATTTATGTTTGCTTTACATTCAAAGGAAGTGATATAGATTTTCCAGTTGACAATATTGCCTTTGTGAGTTAAAACGTAAATGGTATAATAAATAATAACATTTAATGTTTTTGTCACACCTGTGGCGACTTTCCGCAATTCCACAAGAGATGGCGTTACACTATCGAAGAATAAGTAAAAATAGGTGTGGCGGTTCTATTACCTTATATTTTCTGTGCTGATTACATCAAAGGTTCAATTCAGTCGATTAATAAGTATATAAAATAATATATTTCAAATGGAAATTATGTGGAAAATTAAAATGGCCTCATTTCTTGACCCGAGTGAACGAGAGGCACTTAAAGAAAGTATCTTCAAAGGGAATTTGTTTGCAATGAGCCAATTAATTTGTAATGTAAAAAACTCAACCCACATAGATTGGAAATCTTCAGAAGTACTTTTATCAAGCAAGAGTAAGTAGAAAGTGGATGTAAATATTTATTCATATATATTATATATTAACAGGCATAAATATTATGTTCTTGTGGGCTTTTTTGGCGTCATCTAGAAGTTTTAGGCATGTTAGGGGATATTTTCGGAGCAATTTGTACTTTGATAGGTATTATGTTAATCATATTTTATCCTTCTTAGCTATTTATTAAATTATTTTAATTAGTATTGTATTTTAATCTTGTTATGTTGTAGTGCTTACGTTTATGAATAAATCTTTTGTTTCTTTCTTTTTATTTATCTGACTAATGAATTTCTAGCTACAGAAGAAAAAACTTCAAAATCTTTAAAGTTCACTTATGTTACTAACAAACATATAATAGTTCTTTAAAATGAAAAAAAATAAATTTTACAGTTTTATATTTCTTTTTAATTGGCTTTTATAAAAAATCAAGAGTACCTAAATAAAAAAAACGTGTTAAAGTGTGTGTTATTTTGTTTATAGGCACGTAAGCGTTACTTTATACCATTATTATCTACTGAATAAAAAATCCATTTATATACCTGGACGTAAGTTTAGGTAGGGCCGGCCCACACTCATTACATCCGCTGAAAGCCGCCGTGATAGATGACCCGTTCATCGAGAATAATGGCGCATTCAACCAACTTCGGAAATTATTTAGCGCGCTCATTACTATGTTGTGTATCTAAGCGGAAGTAGATAAATAATGTGTGATACATAATTTAATGAGGTTACGGGAAGATTCATGTACCTATTATAGGTATGAGAGAAATTCTAAGTAATGAAATTTGTTTTCCATTCTGTGTGTGCGTTTGTTTTATTGTGTATCCATCGCATATACAAGAAAATCTACTAGAGTATGATTTTCGGTGTAGAAAGTCAGATCTAGAAATTTCTAGAGAAAATAAATTACTGCAAATGTAAAGCAGTAAGTAAAAACCTACTTTCGTAATTTTGTGTGAAAAAAATTATGAAGAAATAAGCAATTTTCACCACTCTCTATTAATACGTATCCTTTGCCTAATTCTTAAAGCTATAATAACGCAATAGACAGTGGACACTTAGAGGGTAGAAATAGGTCTAAAAGTGATGTCTCCAGAGAAGAATCTTTAATAGTTCTACCGCCGTATAAAACACTTGTTATTTTGTTTAATTTACATCAACATAATTCTGCAGTTTTATGGAGCAATTATTTAAGCAGTTTCTCTTATATCAGATACTTAAATAAATATTCACGTATTATTTCCAGTAAAATACACAAAGTACTTGAACGAGCTATTACGAGTAGATAGCTACATCTTACTCGTCTAGGAAACGCTCACACATTACGCTGAAAGATGTTGAAATAGATGGCCAGCTCGTCGAAAATAATGGCTCATTCACTGCTTCGGAAATAAATAATGGCTCATTCAAGCAACTTCGGAAATAAACCGCGTCACTTACATTTACCGTTTTATTCTTCTTACGTGTAATTTAATACGAATAGTTATTTTTCATAATATAAAAATAGCAAACGAGCACGCATGTTAAGTGGCCACGATTATTAAAAGTCTTACTTGAAGTTGATCAAGGACGCGTTGCAAACCCTGAGGGCTGAAACTCGGATAAGTATGTTTCCCTTATCATATTCTTCAGAATAGAACACTTCTATTAGACCCTGCATCTATCAGCCTTTTGAGGTCCATTGCTGGACATAGGCCTAAACTAAATGGTGCCACTCCAACCTGTTCTGTGCCCTCTAAATCCAAGGGTTTCACACTGTCTTCTTGATCAGTCCACCTTAAGCTGTCGGTCTCGGTCGTTATCTGGTTGTGGTCCACGTCAATACGTGGACCACGTATTCCACCAATACGCTCCAAGCCTCTCTCAGTTTTGGAAGAAAACCCTTGCCCAGCAGTGGAATATAAAACGGGTTGCGACAAAAAAAAATAGACTGAAATAGTTCTCTGTTATAAGCCGTTAGGGTTCGAATTTGAGAACGTATGTATTTGGTGAGTACCCGTTACACAATAATTTTATTGTATGTATTTACATATATTGCAATATCGCAATATAATATCTGTCAGAAGCCAACAATATTTATATTCAAATGCCTATTAACGTATTATTAACAAGCGGAATTTAATATTGCATGTACGTTACTGATATCAACATAACAGTCCGGGGTGTACTGGTATTCGCTCATTACGTCAGCTGACAACTTCCCGTGATAGATGGCTTGTTCATCGAGAATAATGGCCTATTCATCGAGCGTTGAATGTGTGAGAATATCTGATACTTAACACGTTTTAGTAGGAAAGCAATCAAATGTCGGCTTGGCTAGATGTATTGATGGCGTTATGAAGCTGTATTACCAGTTTAATGTAGATAGTACCGGGTTCCATCTCAGGTTATGATTTCAATTCAATCCATACAAATAAATAAAATTGAAGTGTCTGATTTTGATTTTAAAATAACAACTTTTTACTCAATGCTGATGGAAGTATACACAATAACAATCGCAATTAAAAAAATATTTGTCTGTCAGTCTTTTTGGCTGAGGTAATCTTCCAAACGGCTAGATTGATTTTGACGGGACTTTCACTGCAAGATAGCTGAAGGCCTAAGGCGTAACATAAACTACTTTATTTTTGAAAATAGGGTCAGATGTTTTCAACATCCTCAAAAGGCCTTTGAATTAGATTAGTAGTTAAGTTATAGTAATTGCTCAATATGGCAAGATATTGTAAAAATAAAAATAAAGATATAACGCAATCGCAATCCCAGAATAGACACCTTTTATCATTTGACTTTCCATACGCTCAGAAATCAAATTCGAAACCTATACGCGTCAGACAAGAGTAATGACTATCATGCCACGTAGATAGATAGGAAATGCCCATTTATCCAATCTATCTCCCATCAACATAATGTTACTTTATTTCCATTAAACCCGCTGAAAGCTGCCTACGATGGATAGCCTGCTTATCGAAAATAATGGCTTATTCAAGCTTCGTATTGAGCTCATTCATTAGGTGCGTACGTAAATACTTATATCAAAATACAAAACAGACTTTTTTATCTAATAGAGGTAGCAAACGAGCATGCAGCCCACCAGGTCAGTGGCTACTGCCACATCTGAAATCAACCACAGATAAGATCACAATCCTGCCTGAAGTTGTCTACAGATGCGTTGCTATCCCTGAGGATTAAGATGAATCGCCTCGAATGAGTATGTCTCGTTTGCCACAAACTTCAAACCAGAACAGTGCTGAACACCGCTGTTAATAGGCAGAAATAGCTGTTGCGGTGGATTTGGATGTCGAACCTTTGTGTTTTACCACCTTTAAAACTGAATTTATCAAGGAGGTGTACGGATGACCTGAAGAAGACAGCAGGAAACCGCTGGATTCAAAAGGCACAGGTTGAAGTGGCGCCAATTAGAGGAGGCCTATGTCCAGCAGTGGACCTCAAAGGAATGATGGATGGATGGATGGATGGATATCAAGAAGGTACTCATTATGAATTGTTATAATTGACAAGTTATGTTCCTATTATGTTGATAACAATGTTATTATCCCTTAGTAAAAACTTGTGTCTGACAGCTCGTTAAGCTGACTACAATAAACAATAACGTAACGAAATATATTTCATGGCATCAAAATAGGTGACCCCAATAGGACAAGAAAATAATGACCATCATTATTTTTGTCATTATATTTACGTTGAGTTTACGTTCCTTCATTTATTGTAATACAATAATTTTAATACTCATTATTTCACAGTAAAACATACATAACACATTACAATACAATTTCTATCTTATTCAAATAATATTAGGCAGTTAGGTTTTCTTCGGATATTTTTAAGCCTATCAAAAACGATAGCTGTAATCTTTTAGCTACAACTTTAAGCATATACATCAATAAAAAATAAAACATTTACAAGTATAATGAGTTATTTTATGTATAAAATAAAACACAAAATAGTTTGAAGCAAAAAAAATACATACGAACATAGTACCTCCTCCTTTTCGAAGTCGGTAAAAACAAAATATTATAGGAAACACCTTTAACACGCAATAGTTGATCCACTTAAGATTGGAGCTATTGTTTATACTTAACCTCACGTTACTTGACAGGAGATAACTCCGCACGCATCCCATATCATGTTATTGAGGTGTTTTCAATATTTTTTGAATAAACTAGCTCTGATTTATGACCGAATTAAAAAAAGAAATGGGACACAACGTGTTAAACAATAAAGTATCTTTATTGATGCTTTAGACGTTATCCATACTCTCCATCGACACAACAAAGATGAATTCACAAACACCCAGACCCAGAACAGAAATCTTAATTCATCATTTAGATATATGTCTGGCCGGGAGTCGAACCCGGAATCTACTGCGCGTTAGACCGGTATAGTGACCCGTCCGCCACGGGGGTGTCTCAATTAAGTTAAATTGTACTTTTCCCGTAAATAAATAGATAATTTCAAATGTTGAAAAGGGAATTCTTTAAATAGGCTCTTTGTTTTTTTAAATATAATTAATTGCAAGATACACTACCCGAAGCGCTGGAGAAAACAAATCTGGTTGACACAGCTCAAAGGATTAAACGCCCGCGCGGCTCGGCCTGTCATTACGCTGAGTGAAATTTTAATCGCGGATTCTAAAGTTTTACTTCATGACAGACAGTGATTGCAGAGTAGTATAAATTGTGGCCTCCGAAGCCGGAGGACTTTATAAAATTGAAGGTAATTATTGTAACTTTAAGTCAAAATTCGAGTGAGCATTTGCATGAATACAAATAAACTTTACAATAAAGAATTTGACTTTAAGTAATAAATAATTTGAGTAAATAAAGGGACTTTATTAGGCTACTCTTATTATTAATATAAAATAGTTGCAAAAGAGCAGATTTGGTTGACGGAGCTCTAAATATTAAACACCGCGCAGCTCAGCCTGTTATTTCGCTGAGTGAAATTTTAATCACCAGATTTTAGTTTTACTTCATGACAAGCAGCTGTTTGATGATAGTATGAATAGAGAGCGCAATTCGCGCTGAAAACTTTTAAGGATAAATTTATATTAGGTGCTTTAAATAAAACTATTATCGTGATTAAAGAGCGCAAATAACAAGAAATCTTAACAAGAAATTTGACTTTATGTAGCTGCTGTATCCATTAAAAATAATTAATGCAAAAAACGAGTTATAAAATATTAAGCGCTGGAAAGAACAAATCTGGTTGACACAGCTCAAAGGATTAAACGCCCGCGCGGCTCAGCCTGCCATTATGTTGAGTGAAATTTTAATCGTGAGATTTGAAGTTTTCTTTCGCGATAGGCATTGATTGCCTAGCAGAATGAATTACATATATGGCCTGTGTCTTAAGCCTAGGTAAGAATAAAACGCTGATTGTTGAATTCATGTACGTATAAGAGATTAAATTTAAATAATTTTATTTCTAGATCAATTGCGATAATGTAACCATACTCTAAACCTATTATTTTTCTGCCCGGTACTAGCAGTTTTTTCTATATTTTTTTATTGTTAAATCAAAAAAACAAAAGTCTCTACTACTACTACTAGCAATAAGCCGTTTTAACCAAATTTTGCTTGAAATAAATTATTGGACCTATGCCTTGTACCTTTGTTTTCCAATTCGGAAAGATCACAGCAGTTATAATTGTCAAGTAGCGCTTAGGGATCAGTTGGCCCAGTTCCTATAGCCATTACCTTGATTGATGTAGGTTCGAACTCAGGAATAAATGTACGTGTTTTGTTTACTAACGACATTTTTAAAACGAATGTGCAAATAAAAGAGAATGACAAACGATCTATGCAAACCAAATGTCGATAGTCGAATATTGTGGTGTATTATGTACCTATGTAGTAGAATAGTAGTATGAAATAAGTGTGGCGTACCTTTTTTTTTGTTTACGAGGGGGAAACCTTCAGAAGGTACCCGACGCCTCGGGAACGACGACGGGTTATGTGGGATTTTTAAAGTGTGGCGTATCTACGCACTTCCTATAGCATAAATTAGTTTGATTTAAGAAGCTAAAGTAACACTTGGTAAAATGGTAACACTTGGTAACAGCTGTGTAAAATGTATCAAATGACTTAGTCCCATAGTAGAATTTTCTCCTGAGTGCCACGAACACACAAAGACGAATACACAAACACCCAGACCCAGAACAGAAATCTAAACTCATCATTCAGATATCTGTCTGGCCG
>DWPV01004981.1:0-12938 GCA_018251915.1 Urbanus proteus proteus
CACTGCCGCCCATGGACATTTGTAATTAACCCCAGATATGATCACGGTCATACCTGGGGTTGACCACAGATGCGTTGGTACCCCTGAGGAATGTACCATCTTTAAAAGTATACGATAACATTACATACAGACACTACAATAATAACCCTTGTATAATAAAAGGTTCTAGGAAAGAAAATAAAATACTCGTAGAAAATTGAAATTAACGTGAAAATACTCCAATCATTCTATTGGAACTTCACAATATAAAAAGATTTCCACGACTAGTTAAATGCTCTCAGAGTTATAGCACATAAATCGCTCTTTCAGACAAGCGTAGTTGCAAGCAAAACAATGAAATTACAAACACAAAAATTGGATACAGTTAAATTCGAACCAGTAAATACATAATAGGATTTGAAGTCACGACCTTTTGAGTCGTAAAACGAGGTGCTAACGCTCCTTATGTTAAAATATGGAAGCCCCGCGGAAACTAACTATTACCTTAAACGACTAGTCAAGAATTCTAACATTCAAGAAATTTACCATATGTTGTGTTACAACTCTTCACCGACCACTGTTTATACTCTCATAGAAAGATAACTCATTGAGGGCCGTATCACTGTTTCCGAAGCGTTGCAATAAAAATTGGTCCAGATTCCACATCGAAAATAAGACGTTTTTTGGTCGTCTGCCAAGTTCATTATGAGCGTTCATGAAATTTCACATTTGAATTATTTTACTGTCTGACTTATGGCCGTTACTTAAATATTTGGTAAACAGGAAAAATATAGCTCTGATCGATCAAATTTAATGTGTTGTGCTGAAATAGCATCTATAAGTGGATCGGAGCGATATAATACAAGAGAACGAATTTTAAGAGCGCCGCACTAGAATGTTTATGCACGAACGAAATTTGGTAAACGTTAGCTAGTAACAGAGTTCAGACTTTGGACTTAACTAATCTCTCGGACGGAGCTAAAATTACGCACTCATTTAATCGAAGTAGATTTTCTAATCTATTAGAGCAGACAGATTCGTAAACGGCCGATTGAACAATGGAGACCGCGAATCTAATTATTGACCACTCTCATGCAATGGACAACAAAGCGCTGGACATTGCATAATTCCAGTGTAATACGCAATCTAACAATAGAACCGAACATTAGGCGTGATTCATCTCGCACTGATCCCTGCAGGCGAAGATTATCGAACTGGAGCACTAACACTTGCGGGATGCATTAAAACGCACGTGAGCCCAATTTACGCCTGTAAATAATTTCCTTCGGCTTCCAACAAAGTATTAGTTGATGCATCAAACGATATGACATTTGTGGCTAATAAGTTTGAGACATTAAAATATGGCGGACGCTTTTCCGTAACAAAACCGAACGTGAAAACCGATGCGCTAACTAGTGCCCCCTTATTTATAGTATGCCATCTGTCAGATTGTAACGGCTCCAGTTTCAAATTGAAACAGTGATGTGTTCTAATTGGATTGTATTTTTGTTTAAAGCGTTTCTAATAAGCTGGCTGGAATCACGCACATTGTTGCAGTAACAAACACAATGACATGTGTTTACGTGTTCGCAATTAGATCATCCATTGATGTATTGGTGTTGGTGGATCAGGTCCGTTGCGTATGCCGCAACGTCTTGTTAAACAAAATTAATTATCTCGTCTATAGTTGAACGGTGTTTATTTAAATTGAGTAGTACTTTGATTTACTTCTTATTTTTATCTTCATTCTTTCCTATCTTTATTGTTTTCTTTCATTTTCTGCTTCGATAGAATTTAAATTTCATTGAAAATTTTGTTTCGCAACGCATGTATCGGCGTGCAAGTGTGCTGTCCGATTGAGAAGTAACGAGTTCTGTATCTGGTACTGATTAGCGCGTGCGCATGTGTTTGTCGAAGTAGTTATGAATAGACTCGTATGTGTTGTTGCGCATTAAGTATGCTTTGGATTTTATTATTTAATGATTCATCTTAGGGATATAGAAATAGTCAGGAATGCTTGCGCCGTTCGCGTTGAAAAGCCAGTAATAATAGAATATTGGCGCATCTGCCCCACAGTACAAGTTTAATGTTATTACTCCTATGATATCTCCAGGTTATTTTAAGCGTGTTTTATGTTTTTAATTGCGATCCACGGATTATTTTTCCGCCGTGAACTAAAATTTTACAGCTGTTTTATAACGACTCCGCCGATGACAGAATTAAGATTGTTTATGATATATTCTCGACCGAATTATAAAATCCGCGCAATAAATTTTGATTTTTGTTATGATGCTATTCATTGTCACTGTTATTTGTTATTATTACGACGCCTCTTAGATTTAGCTTTCTGTCTTGCTCTTTCCCTTGAATATTAATAGATACAATTTGAAAAACGTTAGGATAAAATTCTACTCATTTTAATTCTTAATTGCTATATATTTTTATTTGTTATTAGTTATAAGTGTTAATTACATTGTTTATAAAATTCCCTGTTTCTAATGTTACAATAGTTAAATACGAATATGTATTTTTGAAATCAAGCATAACCAAACATCTTTCAAAATTAAATTCGTTACAAAAGATGTTTATAAAACGAAACGAGAAATGTCGAAATTAAAACATTACATCAATTACACGTTACAATTACTCCGTCTAGGCAATAAAAAGAGGAACAAACGTAATACCAGTAACACTAAAAGTTTCGTAAAATAACAAGTGGGTGAATATGTTTCCTGCAAAATGTATAAACAATATTTCATCGTAATGGAATAGTTGGACGGAGTTGTACCGACGGGCTGTGATTTTGACACAAGAATTATAAGTCTTTTTGCATTGGTTCTATATCACAGGGCGCGACTTTATGTTAACTGATGTTTCAAGTAAGGTTTTATACACCGTCCTTTTAACACGCTTCTAAATCGTCAGCCACTTTTCGATCAGTAAGACTTATTATTGGTTCTTCTGTTTTACACAATCGTACTTTTTTACTGGGAGTTTCAATTTATATAAAATATTCCGATTCAATGTTTTATCATAAAAGTCAGTTACGTTTCTTAGTCCATGTTTTTCGTATACATACGATTGTGAAAGGGCTTATACAAACTGTTTTGGTACATAATTTATGAAAATAAAAAGTACAAATTTAATAGGTACCCAATCATTATAAAATATTATCATCTTCTATTTCTAGAACATAAGCATATCTGTTAGTTGTCATTTCTGAAGAAACAACGACGACTATGATGTTTTAGTGAACTTATTATCTTAGTACATATAATTAAAATCTATTTCGGAGCTTATAGCTTCTCAGTGATAATTTACACAATCGCTGCACTTTATAATGCTTAACATACAATAGAATTAACGTTTCGTAACACCATCACGAAAGCGCCCAAATCTGAAATTAACGTGCTCACAAACCAACGTCGCTTGACCTCTCAATTTCGAAACGCAACAGCCGAATCGGTTGATAAAAGTCCTATGTGTATATGTCTTTATTGATTAAAGTCTGGGACTCGGCTTCACATTTTAATGATAAGTATTCAGCTAATATGAATAATATTTAATAGGATCACTTTAAAATAAATAATGTCAAGAAAACTTTTCAATGATACAAAACTTCATTCAATTAAATAAATTGGTATACCTTTGGTTATAATCAATTAGACATTAATGTTCTTAAGACTACTCTTCCTACAAACATTAATTAAGTAAGTAATAATCTAACATTAAATAATTTCATTACCAATATTTTTTTACCATTACAAATCTAAGTTGATAAATATCTTCCTCAAAAGAGTCGTAACAATATATATAATTGTATACACGAAGACCAACGTTGACGCAGAAGAGGTCAACGTAAACTAGTCGGTGATCCGTCCTAAACCAGCGCCATTAATGTCGATCATTAAATATGAATTATAAATATAAAAGAAAGCCCAAGAAAAGTAATCAGGGCCGGCCATTATTAGATTAAATATCTCGCGGTTCCGTGAATGCGGTCATTGTTGTGCGTTGGTGTGCGTACTCTTGTACTATGTAAGTACATATTATTTGTGTCGATGTGTGCGTGTGTATATGTGCAAGTGTGTGTGCGTGTGTATGTATGCGTGTGATGTACATTGATTGCCTTTTTAATCAGACGATGGAACTTACAAGGAAAGATACTTATGCTGGTAAAAAAAGAAATGATTTATAGGTATTCTTGGTGAGAGCATTACGCACGGTTTATTTTTCTTTGATGTATCAATTGAGTAAAAAAATATTGTTTGTGTCAGCTTTAATAATTATGATTTAATTTAAGTGTTGCTTTAAATATTTACTACATATCAAAAACTTATCGCTACTAATATTTTGTGACAAAAATACGTTTATCCTTAATTATTTTACAAGTTTTATCGCTAATAACGTCTGCTTATAGCAAAAATATTACAGAAACTGTGTTATAATTTAAAGGGATTTTTATTACCCCTTCAAAGTAGTCCAGATTGTAAATTATGAATTTCCTACTTTTAATGCCTGCAAAAGATAATATGTATGATATCTGAAAATGATGCGTATTCAAGAAGACTGTATTATTTTTGAAACACGGTCTGAGGTCCAAGGCTCGATTTTCAGGCATATACTTTTGATTTTTTTCAATCGCTTCTGCGTAATAGAAATACATTATAATTTGCTTTAACACTGAAATAAAGCATGAACAAAAAACTTATTACTTACAAACTTGAAAGTTATTTAAAAATGCGTTTTTAAAGGTGAGCCAAGTCTACCCATATGCACTTAACACTATTATGCCTTGTACTTGAAGGTACTTAACAATAAAAATATCAAGGATGAGAGAAACAATATTTATAGAGGCGTCGATTAAGTATTCTAATTGTTAGGCCCTATCCAGTCGGACATTGATAAAATCAGAAACGACGACGCAGTATGAATAATGAAGGAGCTTCTGATGACGGTGTTAATAAAAATCATAATAAATGAATAAAATTGCCGCCCACTGCGTGTTTTAAATAAACCAACAGTTACCTATCCCTATTAACAGTCGATAGAATAATATTATATGAACTGATGTTCTTAATACACCTTAGTACTACTTGATTAATTATGTATGTGAAAGATATAAAGTTAATGATTTTATTAACACTGAAACAAAGTTATTTAATTTTAAGTTTGTGTACGGCATAAATATTTACATATGGAAATCTTCGAAAAGTGAACGCCTGGTTTAGTATTCAATTTACGAAAAAACATCAAAAACAAAATATATAACTACATACTAAAAAATCGAAATTTATAGTTGCTTAGCATCACAGCCGTTGTCAGACTTTTTGCTTTGGTTTGTTATAATTGATGAAGTATTTCTATTCGAAAATAATTAATTTAATGACAGTAACACATTAGTATAAGACTAACTATCTAAGCGATATATCGCTCGTGTGGTGCTTGCCTAATAGTTGTTTCTTCATAATTTATACAGCGGCGCATTACATTGCCAGGCTTTTCTTTCACTAGGGGAATATCCACTAATAAAAAAAACTCCGTAAAAATTTAATCGAGATTTTCTACTAAATACCGATGCACTTATTGCCATGTGTCTGTTTACTTTAATACAAATTTTATAGCAAGTTTTACGAATAATTTAAGTTTCATCGGCTACATTATTCTTTGTAAAGCACAATATTGGCGTGCACATAGGGTTACTATGACTTAGTAAGAATTCGGTAAGTCGGTCATTAGGCACGCTTTTTAATCGGGGTCTTAGAGGCCCATAAAATTATCAGATTTCGTCACACTTCGGGCAATTTTCGTGGCGACTAATGAGTCGCAGTAACGCAATGACGCCACTTACTATTATGAGCGGTCATTAGGCCCTTGGCGTTTATGAAAGTAATTACTATAGAAAGTTGATTCGTTTGTGACAAAATGTTGTAAATGTTTTTAATATGAGTTTGTCTGTGTGTGGGCTGTTAAGTGATAGTTCAGTTCGTAATGCCATTGTTCACCGTACTTTATATTATAAAGCCTCTTAGCCTTAACATGACACTATCTGATATTGATTGTTGGACAGATCTTTGTGTCGTAAATTCTTATAAAGATAATGAGATTGATAACTATTAAAGCTGGTGCAGTTATTGATGATTCTAGAAAAATAACTTCGTATTAAATATATACATTGTAGAGACGTTTTCTTTATTTGATTTTAAACGTTTATTTGATTCATTTTAACAGTAACAATAGTTGACAAATCAGATATATTATCAATAATGCCCAAATACTATATTGAATTTCATATTTCTCTTACAAATTATTACGAATTTTATTTACAACTCTTCATTTTACAGCTATCTGAGACATTCATAGAACTGATATAATCTCTAAAAGGAAATGGAAATCGTAACATCGAAAGCAGATCGATAATTACATTATGACTAGCTCAAGTCAGACAACGTTGTAGCCGTCATTAGCGAACAAATCGCACCGGTTTATCATTCATACTTCGACAAGACAACTCATGCAATTCATTAGCAAAGAGCGGCATGGACTGACACACTTGGTAACTATGTAATTCTCATAAAAGGTGATAAAACTACTTTATTTTTTATATTTTTTTACTTTTTTTTTGTAAACAATAATTTTATTTTTAGAAATAGAATATTTTTAGTGTAGTCTATAGATTGTAATATTTATATTACCTCAAGTAATTCCACGTTGCAGCTGTCATTAGGAGACGTGTGATGTGACGGTAATAATTTCATTGTGTCGTATCCCATGTACCACTGATAATATTAGAACAACTTTACATATTATAAGTGGGAATCACCCACTTCTATCTGATAATTTATTAATTCCTCCCGCTCCTGTTTGTTCCCTATGATCAATGTACTCCCCTCTGCAAATGATAAGACTTTTGTTTTCGTGATTGCTCTTTGTTAATCATACTTTCTTAATTAAGGAAAAAGTTGGAACTGCGAGCTAATTTTGGACGATCGAGCGATAAGAACATAGTTTCTTCGGCCGTGTTAATGAGTTCGTAATCGGTATATTGGCAGTGGAATTGAATGTAGCTTGGAAGTAATTATATTTCTAAGGTACGGCGACACGCGAAGCAAATAATGCCCACGTTCATTTTAAATATTACTTCGACGCCCTTAATAAGCTAAATGTTAGGTTGGCGGACTTTGATGAACGCTAATGTTGACCTTAGCCTATATTGATTGTGAATTTGTTAATTTAAAAATATATAAATATTGACCTCGCTGTTGCTGTCATTGCGGGTGGCTTGTTATAATGCGGTCTCGGGTTCGATGTCCATCCAAGAGAACTGCATATATACTGGTATGCTAATGAAAAGTGTCTACCAATATTTGATTATAGGAAAGGCCAGGAAAGGCAGTGATATTAATTATGTAGTGTTTAAATTTTATTTGGGATCTATTTTGTCTAATTCGATCCTATTGGGAGATTTGGGAGTTGTCGGTCGGGATACACATAAAAAAGGTGGCCTGTTTACTCCTTTTGCTTATTACAGTCAACTTTGGGACTCGAAGTGTGCCACTGTCAAAAAATTGATTATTATATTGATTTTATCATTATGATAAATTGAATGAAGGAAATAAAGTAAAATGAAGAAAATCTTCATTTCTCTCAAACTGACTTAACCTAGAACATTTGTGGGTACAGACACAAATACCACTCGAACACTAATTCACAGAATTATGAGGTGAGTAACTAAAAACGACATCGTGCGATTGCGAATCTTTATGAAATATCTCATCGCATTAAGACCAACGAAACGGCTAGACGGAAACAGATATGAAGACAAAGCGGCACTAAAAATCGAGAAAGCATTGTTAAAGTCAAACAAGTATGGCGGGGTAGAGTAATTGGCGAGGCTTGCCGGCGGCTTCAGCAACACCTCTGTATCAAACCGTTTTAATAATGAACCGCTTGAGATCGTGAAACAATAAATTGCGAAGCTTGGAGGCTTCGTGCCCGAGACAGCTATCTCGCCCGAGCATTATGCATCGTGTTTCTAGCCAGCGATACCAGGCTATCATCTGTGAGATTGATAGGAGAATAGCCCCACGGCTAAGCGCGATTCGGACACCATTGTGAAAGCAAGGATTGTGCAATCTCATTAAAATACGCCCTAACTGCTGTTTATCCAGCCCTGGTACCTAGGAATGTAAGGTTAATGTGATGCACTGAAAACGTTTTGAACGGCCCATTATAAAGTTAATAGTATCATCCGTTACTTTACGGACACGAAAACAAAAATGCGTAAAGCATTCTGTATCATTATTTACAGCAATATTTGCGTATTCTTAAGGCTCTTTAAAACAAGACATGAATATCATAATTTTCAGAAATGTAATAATTAATTTGGCATAAGGATTAATTACAATAAACATAACGCTCGATTCAGAACTCAATCTATTTTCACTTTTTAGTAATGTGTGTAATTAAAATTAATCGAAATGAGTATAATCTTTATTCCCTTACTATTATCTCAAATTATTACAATAAACTGATAACGTAATCAGTACACCACCCATGTTTTAGTAATTACAAAAACAAAGAACACGGAATCCAGTTATTACTACACAATTAGGTATATTCCGTAAACAATAAACGGGTCAATTCAAATGACCGAAAATCCATTAGCCATAAGCACACAGCGACGATTAAATATCAAACTAAAACAATTTTCCTTCAACTTCAACAAACAAAATCGATTGGGCTTAATTGCTGACTGATCAATAACTAATTGTGTTCACGTATCTACGACGATAAAAGTATAATTATTACTGGCTGCCGGCCAAATGAATCGATCCACATCAGAACCCGAGGTTAATCCATCATTTAGATATTACGTCCCGATTGAAGCTTACCGTTTTTAATTTACAAAATTACGCCCGTGAAGTCGGTCGACGGCTAAAGCACTTGTTCCATCTTTGAACGGGACTTGAAGATATCTTTAGTAAGATAATCCATTTGAAAAATTTTTGTAATTGCAGTGGCAAGAAATGTCGTACTTGGATTGATATAGCATTTACATTCCATGAAGTAGACAAAGCCATTTTGCAGTTTTGCTAACAGCGAAAAAACAATCATTTTGCTATCAGTACATTCCCACATACATTGGTTCACAAATTAGAAGACTTAAATAAAAAATCGCTCATGAAATCGCTTATCCGTTACTCATGAAACACATTTGTAAAGTGGTCGAAGGCGCCTAAACACGTACACGTAATTACCATGTCGTAAATTGTCGAACATGAGTGGTAGGGGAGGTCTAATGCGTCTCACACCACCGCCGTGTTATTTCTGTAATCACTTCCATTCCGTAAAACGCGACATTAATTAAAATTTGGTTTCAGGCCATTAGTTTCCATCGCGTTTCTTCAAGTTTCATTTTTTTCGTGTAATTATAGAGCGCGGGTGCCAGGCTAAATGGGCACGGTAATGACAAATAACATTGTATTGGTTGCTATGAATTTTGTATTCAAATTAGTGACTAATAGAAGAGTGACTGTTGCTTATTGACCACGAGCTTTTCTAGTAATCTTCTTATGTTTATACACAGTGAATTAGTGAATCGATTGTGATTTAGTTGTGTAATCTTCCTGGATAACAGTCAATGTAATATTATAGTCTCGAATTCTAACTAAATAGTGCTAAACATCAAAGTAGTCATGTATATAGTCTGTAACTAATATCACACTTTTTTACCTCTAGGAAAGAAGTAGCAAACGATCATGTAGCCCATGATGGTAGGAGGCCACTGCATCCCATGGACACTTGTGATCAAGTCCAGATAATTCAAAAATCTCAATTGAGGTCGACCATAGATTCGTTGTTACCCCTGCGGACTAAGTTGCAACGCCTCACATAAATATGTCTTCCTTACCACGCTCTTCAAACCAGAACACAGCAGCGCTTAAAACTGCTGTTATAGGAAGTAATACAAGTGGCAGTGGTGACGGAGTCGAAGGCTTGTACCACCTTTAAAATTGATTAAAAATGTCAATATGAGTATCGGTTAGTTTGGAATTTTACACATTGTTGCTACATTACCAGTCAACGGTAGTTAAGCAAGTTTTTTATAATAAAAATTAATACACGTAAAGGTATGTTTATAATAGCATAGTTCGTTAGCGAGACCCATACAAATCCATTACCGTGTGATTAGAAATCGGTAACCGAAACTGAAACTGGTTTAAGTCGGTTTAAATCGTGACTTGTGAGATTTTACCGGTAATAAGGCTGTGTATACATTGCTCGCCGAGTTATTAATTAACAGGTCGACAGCAAACAGAGGCGGACTTCGGACGGCTACCGGACTGCGCTCGGTACACAAATGTATTTACCCAGCGAGGCTAGGAATGAGGCGTGGAGAGCCTCATTACCGTCTTCTGAGAAAATTGGAGGTGAGAAACGAACTTAAAAAGATAATGCTGTGGACGTTTCGCTATTTTTGTTCACTTAAAGCTTAGACCTTTGACGTTCATGGAATGGAATTTTAATAGTTTGGTGTTTCTACTGGTTTATTATCATGTGTGTGCAATATAAGGTAGTTTATGGAATCAAACTGTAAATATCATCTGTATAGTTACAGTGGCATATTCTTATATGTAACTAGATTTTGCCCGCGGCTTCACACGTATTAAATAACACATAAACCTTCCTCTTGAATCACTCTATCTATTAAAAAAACCTCATCAAAATCCGTTGCGTAGTTTTAAAGATCTAAGCATACCTAGACACAGACAACAGAAAGCAACTTTTTATACTATGTAGTAACGATAGTAACAATTCATGAATATGTTTGATTTATTTTCATACAAATGAATTGTAATGAGTAATACATATCTTACTCCTCTCAATTAATTCGTCATACATACATCAATGATATACTACTTCTGTCTACTACTTTCATTATTTCTACTATTATTATTCAACTAAGTTAAATGCAATCCATTATTGTCAAATTATGACTTATCTCATTGTGAGAGTTGTTTTGCCATAGTCTAGGTCTAATTAGTAAACTTCACACATCTATGAATTTTTTTAAATGATTTATTTGTGATGTTTTCCGTCACCGTTAAAGCATTTTGAGGTGAATTCCTGGTATACATATCTCGGATCTCTTATTGAGAGGCTGAGACTCTACCACTATTCTATCAGTGCTAATTGTATATTATTTTTATATTACCTACTCCTAAAACGGTACAACTTCATGCATTACTATAAAATACAAATACTCTAACATAAGCATACATAGCATTGATTCAATATATTGAATAATTTAATATATTTTCTATAAAAAGAGCTAAAAACACTTGTTAGAAATAAACAGTATTAAAGGAATCATTGTTGCTTTTAAACGATTGTAACTACAATTATTTGAAATCGATTTGTTAATTAAAGTACATCAACGTATAAATAAAAAAATAGAAAACATAAATACAGGCCCGGTTCTTACCTTAGCCTTTGCCCAAGACACTTTGAAATTCGGTAAAAAACGTGGTATACTTATTGACAGCTCAAACATTTGCTTGCAGGTAGCCGACCGGTGCGCTTGTTTGTCACTCACCGTTGTTTACACAGACACAGAACGCAATGTTCGAATACGTAAATTAACGAATACCTCACTTATAGAATACCACAGCACTTCACGTATTCGTTTTGGGCGGGCGGAGTGGATACGTGCGCGGGCGCCGATTCTTCGTCGATATTAGCGTCGGATGCGCCTGAAATCTCAATACTAAGCAAGTGTTCTGTGAATGGAGGTAAATTTGTCATTTTGTTGCCGTCGCGGGAAGCGCTTAAAGACAATTTAGGTCTTAAGTACGCGCTACGGATGAATGTTATTCTTGGTTTTACAATATTTGTGTACAAAGTTATACAAATTAAACACATATGTCATGAATGTCTTAAAATTGTCTGAGCAAATTGTTTATAATTAAGTATCAACATCTAACAAGGATTTAAAACATAATAATGTTTATACATAATGTCAAATGTGTGTACATCAAACATACAAAAATCGTCTTTTTTAACTAATTTTTGATACAAAAAAATAATGGGTAGTCGAAAAAGTCGTACGGTGTGAATGTAAAAATACTTCGATTTTTCAGGCTTAAAATACTAATTGTGTATTCTACGCAATGAAAATTCATTTTTTATAACAAAAACGTTTTAATGTTCGCTAGTCACGCACGATTTGCGTAAATAAATTTGAATGATTCACACTTTGCTTCTCTTAATACGCTAGAAAAATCCTCATTCAAATTGAAGGCGGAAGTGTATTCCTATGAGCAATATATCCGTGGTTTGAAATGGCTGGATTAAATTAGAGGGCTATTCGAAACAAGTGACCAGATTTTTAAATAAACTAGAGTAAATTTACGGTCTTTTCATAATCCTAATTAAAGGTACAATAGATGTCTTTGAAAAGACAGATTTTAAATGTTTTTGTTACATTTATCATATACAAATAAAATAGTGATGCAAAGTAAACGGGGTCGGTAAAAAAAAAATTGGAATATTTTAAAATACTGTAATATTAGGATGATAATTAAATCTAAGAATGGAAATATTGCTAACAGATGTTTCAGCATAAAAGTTCCAGTCTACAAGACGGATTAGCACTGATATTGTAGGTATACCTTCATACATATCTCGTTCCTTAAAGATTTCCTAAATTTAAATAAGATGACTCTCAAATCTCATTATACTCGTAATTATTTATCATCCAGCAGACGATTAATCAATAATATATAAAGTTGTGCTGATAATCAAGTTTACATCGAATGTAACATGCAGAGAGATTAAGAAACTTTAACTTACTCCTTGATTTTATTGGTAGGTACTAATAATGTCATTTAGCCAAAGATTTCAATATTTACGATTTCTATTTAAAGCAAGAACATATTACACAGGAGTGCACGCGG
>DWPV01004982.1:0-12935 GCA_018251915.1 Urbanus proteus proteus
GGTAGCAACGCATCTGTGGTCAACTCCAGGTATGACCGTGATCATATCTGGGGTTGATTACAAATGTCCATGGGCGGTAGTGGCCACTTACTATCAGGTGGACTGCAAGCTCGTTTGCTACTCACATGTTGCAGCTGTGTTCTGGTTTGACGGGTGTGATAAAGACATACTTATCAGGGGCGTTTCAACTTAGTCCTCAGGGGTAGCAACACATCTGTGAGTGTAATCTTATTTGGGACTAGCTGATCCACGCGGTTTCATCCGCATAAAAAAGTGAAAAGGCAATATTTAAACAGAAGCTGATACCCAGCACTCACACAACAGCGCGCGCATGGCCGTGGAGCGCGCGCTACTAGGTTTTTCAAAAATTAAAGTAGCCTATGTTAAGCCTTGGACTTTTAGCTATCTTTCAGTCAAACTCCCGTTAAAATCGGTCAGCCATTTAGAAGATTACTCCAGCCAAACAGACAGACAAACAAAATGCATTTTTGTTATAGGTCTCGTGTATAGTTTCATATGCATTAAGTAAAAAGTTATTATTTTGAAATAACAAACAGATATTTCAATTTCATTTGTATAGATTGGTTGCAGATGTCCATGGGCGGCAGTGGCCACTTACCACGCATGCTTGTATGCTAGATGCTAGTTATATATTAATAACTGAACTACAATGACTATCTCTTCAATGACATAACATCATCTTAATATGGTATTTTCCTCTCACATAATAAAGAAAAAACACATTTGAAAACAAGACATTCTTAGGCCGTAAACAGAACAATGCCATTCCCCGAAATAAAGCGGCGTTCACACGAGCGCGGTAGACTGGAACGTGTAATGAACTTATTCAATGCAAGGTTTTGGGTTCAATTCCGGTCAAGAAGTAGAAATTGTATGTGCGATTTCTCTTTAATACAAGTAAAGAATAATGAAAGGTAATTTATAATGTCTTTTTTTTTTTTTTATTTGGTGGAAGTAGCAAACGAGCATGCAGTCCAACTGAGTAAGTGGCCACTGCCGTTCATGGACATCTGTAATCAACCCCAGATAAGATCACAGTCCTACCTGAGGTCTGAGATGGAACGCCTCGGATAAGTATGTCTCCCTTACCACACCCTTCAAACCAGAACACAGCAGCGCTACACTGCTGTTATAAGACAGAAATAGTTGTGGCGGTGGTGCCGCCGGAATCGAACTATATAGAGTTTTACTACCTTAAAGTAGACTTGACTTGACTTTGGAGATTATATAATCAAAGCACACAACCTTCGATTGTATATTTTGATTTGATTAAAGCACACAACTTTGTAATTAATTGCCGCTAGTGTTGCAATTTCGAATTCAAGAAACTTCCCAAACCCAATAATGGAGTAATAGCCTGGAGTCTTTGATCATATACTCTCTAGATCGAACGTCGCTTACCAAGAGCGTCAAAAAAATTAGTGTTCAACAGTTAGAACCTAAGTCGTTAACGCCACGCCCATTCGACCGCCGTTGCGGGACGTACCTGTTTAGATATGTATTATTTTTTATTTTTTAAACGCGGGTGAAACCGCGGGGATCAGCTAGTTCGTCATAATACAGTAGACTCTATAAGAAATCAAAAACTACTAGTCAATTTATTTGGCCAAAATATTTTATACACATATATGAACCGTTTTTTTTTATTATGAATTTAATTTTTATTCAGAACATTATTCAAAGGTTACATGACAGCTGACAGTCGTTTACTGAAATTTAATAAATAAATAAATTTATAATTTAACACATAAGACCAAAATGTACTAATAAACCAGCAAGTGAGAGTCGGACAAGCAAAATAGGGTTCCGTACATAATATAAAAAAATACTTACAAATTTTAAACTTAACATTTATTTATCCACAGTTTCATCAAATCAACTGTTTTTTTTTTACAATTTTATCCTACGGACTTAACACGAACATTATAGAGTAGGTAAATAATAAGATACTATAAATATGTATTTCAACATGTTTATCGAAAGGTTTTGTATAGAATTATATACACATATACGTAAAGCATTTTATGAAAAATTCCAAACACAAATGCAGTATCATGCATGAACTTATAAGATACACAAATTGAAATTTTCAATTATTAATGCAATTAAATTCAACATTAAAATACTAAACGAACTTATAAATTGAAATATGTGTACAACATATTGGTTTTATTAGTGACCGATCGTTTTTAGCTAAAACCGAAATCAAACCTAGTCTTTCTGTCGTACCGTTAGTACCAGTTTGTTACGTTTTTGATACCATCTTAGTTTACGTTTACGACCGTTTTTCCATAGTAATGTTTAGTACCTAAACGATCCGCTAGGAGCGCTGCATGTAGGTATGGGCCCAAACATAAACTAGGAACGTTTCACTAAACGTAATAAACTCGTAACAGGAGTACAGAAACCGAAACTTCGGCCGAAATATCTTTTTAGCTGCAACCAAAACTGCGTTTGATCAATAATTAATTTAACTTAATCAGTCTTTTAGAAATGATTACAATAATGAGATATTAATAGTGACAAAGAAAAATCAATTAACATCAGTGCAGGAGTCATCCTCATCAACAGATAAAAATTATCTTTTTTCGTAAGACCTCTTATAAATAACAATTAAGATTAATCGAATCACAATATATTACACAAATACAATAACAAACACGACGACAATTATTTGCATATAATAAACCAGTACAGTAAATTGAATTAATTGTTACCAGAATGTAACTCTTATAATAAAAGTAGGTAATGTTCATATAATTATTTCAACTCCGGCCTATGCAGTTATTTGGTCTGACAAAATTGTACGAACACAAGGGACCTCCAGCGTCACGTCTATTTCTAGCCTGAAGTCCTGTTTCAATGGAAGAGTATAACAATTTACTTTGGGGCCATCCATAAATTGCGTCACACGAATTTCATGATTTTTTACCTCTCCCCCTGTCACAACTGATCAAATTTTTTTAGTCCACCCCCCTAGTGTGTTGAGACATATTTAGACAAAGAGATAAAAATAATTAAATTAAAACAGCAATTTCAAGTCGCATAATTAGATAGATCGATAGATAGATAAACATTATTTCCATAAGTAATGGCACAACAATGATCATACAATAAAACAGTGGACAAAGCAAACAAAACACAAAAAAAAATGTTACTTAAACACTTTTGCACACGAAAAAAAACTAAAAATGAGAAAACACAAAAATTTAGATTTTAAATTTTTGTTTAAATTTTAAATTTTAAATTTTAGCATTAAGGACTCTTTTCCTCCACTTGTCACACAATGTCACACTTTGTCGACCCCCTGCCTCCCCCTACACGTGATGTAATATGTATAAGGTAAATATGTATATACCCTTAGATATGAATGAATTTGGTACTTGTATATTATAGTAGGTAATGTTCATATATTATAATTATTTAGTTCCATAATCGTGAAGTCCCACCACATATATTTCTAACATGCAGCAGTTTTATTTCAATTTAAGAGCATAAAAGGTTACTTTCATTTAAGCAACCAAGTTAATCCTGGGGCGATCCTCTGATTGACTTCAAAATAATGAGTGTGTCCTTGACAACCCTCAAGCAGAAACAGCGCTTAACACTACTGTTATAACGCAGAAATAATAGCAGTGATGCTGTCAGAGTCAACTAGAAATGATTCTAGAGCACCCATTCTCAAAGTGTGCTCCGCGGATCCCTAGGGCTCCGCAAAGCCTTTATGGGGGCTCCGAGAAAATACTCCCATTAGATTATTTTTCTCTTATTCACGTTATTCATATTCACTTACATTGTAACATGATTACCTATTATAAAAAGAATGCACGTAACTTTTTCGTTTATTTTGAGACTCCTTGAAAAATTTCACTTTTCGCTAACAAAATAGTTTGAGAACCACTGTTGTAGATTCTTATCTTATAAAGAAGTAAGAATGACTTCTGCTGCACGTTCATTGAGGCCAGATTCCATGAACACCTGCCGGAGAATCTCCCCCGGTTTTAAGTGGCGAAGAAGACAATATGGTAACCTGTAAATAGATACAATAAGTATTATTATTTGGTTCGTTCGTTTGGTTAAATCATAAAAATGACTACTATTATTGGTTCTTCTAGGTACTATAAAAATATAATTATTCCTACCTGAACTTCTAACACCAAAATGTGTCGCTGTTTTTGCTTCGGTATATTGTTTTCTGATCCGTCATCCCCTTCTTTTGTTTCTGATTATATTGATGCTGGTTCTTTTGTAGGTGATTCTTTTGTAGCTGGTACTTTTGTTGTTGGTTCCTTTGCAGCTGGTTCTTTTGTAGCTGGTTCCTTTGCAGCTGGTTATTTTGTAGCTGGTGCTTTTGTAGCTGGTTCTTTTGTTGCTGGTTCTTTTGTAGTTGGTGCTTTGGTTGCTGGTTCTTTTGTAGGTGGTTCTTTTGTTGCTGGTTTTTGTGGTGCTGGTTCCAAATCCCATTTATATGTGTCTGGGGTTTGTGATGAAAGCCCTCATTGAGGTTGGTTTTATTACTTTTAGGGGCCACTTTTTTCATATTTACTTTCTCCACTGGGTTATAAATTGTTTGAGTGATTTCAATTTTCTCCGCCAGATCACTACCGAATAAGTATTTATCTGGCTCACCAGTGAGGTCGTCCTTAATTTCCAGGGGAACAGCACTAGATATAAGAGCCCTTCTGTTTCTAGTGTCTTCATGAATATAGTTACATAGTATTTTGGCAGCGTCGTTCATGTGTTTCAAAATCTCCATATTGTTATTTTGTGAGAAAAGCTCCAGTGATTTGCCAATGGCGGCTAGCGCGGCTCCGAGCTGTTTTTGTCTGCCTGCTATAATAGTATCCCTTTTCGTTACTCTCTCATTCACAGCTGTTACAATCTCCGGGTTAAGCTCGGGTGATATTGTTGGGATGTTTGTGAATGGAATATGCTTCTCCATTAATTCCGATTTCACATCCGGAGGCAAACCTTTCGATAAAATTGATGTCCATCGCTGCGCTATTTCAGTGTGAATAGAAGGTCCCTCCACGTTTGTTGGTTCTTTGAACAAACATGACCTGGTTAGGTATTACACATTGTTTGCAGGTCTACGCCCTACGGCGAAGCAACTGCAATATTACCGTGATATTCCTTACGAAAACCCACGGTGACAATCAATAAAATAAGGATTGTATTTCCCTCAATGTTTTAAAATATTTTCAAACCACCTCACCCAAGAGGTGGGCCTGTTTTTCCATAACATAATACAGAAAGGGATTGCTAGAATAACATAAACGTAACTTACCGGTCTCAGAGTCGGACGCCTCCGCCATTGTTTGTAATTTCTTGTTTAACTTGCGTATTTTTTTAGCAATTTTGTCTAACTCCATTTCCGAATCTACGGATAGTTTTCTTTTCTCAGATTTCTCCATGTTCCGATTTAATATTATGACTTATAAATATCGGTAAATTAATAAAAATATCTTTAACGCGCGGAAAAATGCAATCAAAGTGACAAGTGACAAATGACATCAGTGACATTGAGTTGAAGTGTCTTGTGAGTTTTACTTTTTAATAACATGTGTTATGATCTTGGATTCAAGTCTTTTATAGCCAATCTTTATTTATATTCTTTATTTTTAATATTCTGATAGTGAAATAGTTCCATACAAAAATGATGGGATGGGTCGTGTAAAGTGCATTACATTACATTTGGTGTTAAGTATCTGGTGTAAATCCTGGTTCGGTTTAGCCGGGTACGACAAGCCAGGCTTAAAAAACTGGAATTCAGCGCATGAAATTATGAAGTTGAACTTGAATCAAGTTTAAAAAACCAACAGTGATCGATTGAAGTCGACGGAGAGAAATGGGATCGCGCAAAATATTCGATTTAAATATTTTATTTACGTAAATACATAAAATACTTTACACAAAATGGGCACCCAGAAGCCGGGAGAGTGGGCGAATTCGCTAATAGCTAGATTTGAGGAGCAGGTAGGATATTTTCTTGATATTTACAGTAAAATACCAAACGGTTTATCCCACCCATGATCGGTGTTTATTTATATTTATGCACGCGAAATGGATATTGTGATTTTCACACAAATTCACTCTTAAATTTGTTTAAAATGTGGTCATAAGGGTGTAGGTTTTAATTTTTCTCTTAAATACGACGTAATTGCCATGAAAGTTTCGTCGCCTACACAAAAATCAATAAATCATAACACAACTATACGTACAATGTTTTGTTATCGTACCTATCTACTGGTTCGGCGTTTTTTCGTAATAAATATCGATTCTGTTTTGATTTATCGGGTCTTAAAATAGATGGGAATGATGTTGATAATACGGAAATTATTTATAATTATAGAACTAAGTAATGTATAGTGAAAATAATCGTATGTAGTCTCGCCCACGTCTTTCGACATCCGGTGGTTTTCGTGAGAATTCGCCATTTGAATAAAAAATACGTCTTAAATGTTCGCTTTATGAAATATTTAAATACCATATAATGAAACTCTATTTCAGGATCACACTTCAATATTTTAATTGTATTTTAATCATTGATTCTAATAAAGTTTTATGAATATTTCCGAATACTATCAATTGGACATTTCGACTTTGCGGACTCGATTTCTACTATGCCCTAATGATATAAAATGATTTATATCCATAAAGCATTCAATTTGACGATCCTCGGGAGCAGAGCGGCCACGATACGGGTTTGGCGCGCAATGGATCTCGGGTTCGATTCCAGTCCAGACATATCTGAGTGATAAAATTAGATTTCTGTTTTGGGCCTGGGTGTGTATGTATTCGTCTTTGTGTGTCCATGGCACCCACGACACAGGACAAAATCCTACTATGGGGTTATGAGTGTAGAAAACGTCTTAATTGGACCAGGTTCCACAATAATTTGATCTTTATTAAAAAAATACTGTATTAGGTACATTAATAATGCTTTAATTATTAATTTTTCCCAGCTTCCCTACAAGACCGGCGCACAGAACCTCCACTCCCGCATCAACGAGGAGCAATGCAAGGCATGTCTGGTCCAGATCAGCCGGCACCGGTTCTCACTGGTCATCTCCGGCCTGACCAAGATTCTGCAGCGTGTTAATGAGCTGGTAATTGACATAGAGAATAAGATTTCCTGCATTTTTCTGTATATAAGGAAATAGAACTGGTATTTATATTTCTAGTTTGAACTTCTTGGGTTTTGAATGACTGTATGAATGTCGTCTGACTTAACTATGAGGCGACCATGACATGTAAGTTCCAAGAGTGCCAATACATTTGTGATATTCTGTATTAATTTCTGTTAGAACCCTTGCTCAATATGGAGTTCATTACAGATGTCCATGGACAGCAGTTTAATTTAAAAACATAATATTATATATGTGGTGACTTCCCGCTACTTGTCAAGAGATGGCGCCACTAGAATTTCTGAATCATGCTATCGAAATATTCGCAACATCTTGCATAGATACAACTTTGGTGGGAGTTCTCCCTTAGCAAAAGTTAAATAACTTTGACAAAGGGAAGTCTGCTAGTCTAGGTAATCATGTCTGGACAGCAGTTGTGCTCCAACAGTCCTAGTTCATAACATGTATGACTGTATGTATGTAATATGTTCAGAATGCCTCAATAGCGTGATTAGCTAACAGCGCCATCTCTTGATGAATCTCCGAAAGTCGCTACAGGTAAATTATTACTATTAGCCAAGATGTTCGTTATTCTTCCTCAGTATTGCCAGCAGTGTCAACCGGCCGCAAACAGAGCTAGAGAAGGGCTACCACGACAGCCTCGTGATAGTGCTGGATACCTTGGAGATCTGTCTCAGCTCGCAGCCTAAAGACACCGCTAAGTATGACGAGGCAATGAATGTGAAGATCTTGCTGCGCGAAGTCTGTCAGTTTATTGGTGAGTATGCTTATCGCGTACCTTGTTTAAAGGTGATAGAACTGGTATGGTTCTACTGGGACCACTGTCACACAGATTGTATTTAGTTGGAAGGACATGGATATTGGCTAACTTACAAGGCAACATCTTTGGAGTGACAACACATCTGTGATCTGTTTCTGATAAATAACCTGTTGTATAAAGAATTCGTTATAGATGACTGTAGATGGATCAAATGCCCGTTTGTTACTTAATTCTTTGAAAAGAAATGCTGAAATGATGCTGCAGCAGGTGGAGATTCCCATACTTGGCTGTTACGTAATGGGCCCTGGGTTCGATCCCTGGCCAGACAGATGTCTTGATGATGAATTTAGATTTCTGTTCTTTGTCTGAGTATTCATGTATTTGTCTTTGTGTATCTATGGCATCCACAGGAAAAAATCCTAGCATGGGCTATGAGTCTTGAAAGTGTTTTGTCCTTTTGTTTTTATTTATCTGAGGCACAAATAAATTGTTATACATATTTGTTTCAGATATGCGCAATGAGACTAACGCAAACAATACTCTACTAAGACAGCTGGCTAGCAAGGTGCTGTTCGCTCTCAGTCTGAACTTCTTCAATGCTGTATTCAACAGAATAAGCGCGCGATTACAAGTATGTTAACACATTTAGCTTATTAAGGAATTGATTTACATAAAAAAAATACTTTAAAATGTGTAACGTCTTAAAAACTTAATAATCTTATTTTTACCTATAATGGTAGTGTTGCTGTCATTATAAGATAAAAATAAGATTTATTCTGGGCTACTACACTGCTGTGTTCTGGGCCATGGGCTGCAGTGGCCACTTACTATCAGGTGGACTGGACCTTAAAGGAACTTTATGTAGTTTGACTCTGGCGGCATCACCGCCACACTTATTTCTGCCTTATAATAGCAGTATCAAGCACTACTGTGTTCTGGTCTGAAGGGTGTAGTTAGGAAGACATACTTATCGGAGGCGTTCCAACTTAGTCCTCAGGAGTAGCAATGAGTCTGTGGTTGACGTCAGATAAGACTGTGATCTTATCTGGGATGGATGTTACTTACTCTTTCACTCAGAACTGTTCATCAAATTTCGATGAGATTTAGCACACAGCCAGTTTATGTACTGGATTAACACATAAAATACTCTTTACTTTGACAATCCTGACCCAAGCGAGTGGAATCGTGTGATAAACCTAGTATAAAAATAAATAAAGTAATATTCTGTTCCGTTAAATTTCCATTCTTGGTCTGGGTGTGTGTCTTAGTCTTGTGTGTTGTCCATAGCATCCACGATACAGGGAATCCTAGTGGGGGGCTATGAGTGTGAAGCGTTATTTATATATTTATTGTTTATTTATTTATATTTTTATTTAATAATATGAATGATGTTTTCAGGAACTATCATCTAGCTCAGAAGAAAACCCCGATTATACAGATATAGAGTTGATACAATACGTCAATGTTGATATACTGAGGCTTATACGGCTGTTACAAGGTGAGTTCATATAGATTTTACCATTTAAGTTGAATGCGGCCATAACGAGGTTTGGTGGAAAAAAGTTTAGTATATCTTTGAAATTGTTGCTCATCCTTTGATGATAAAGGTAATAATAATAATACTTAACAAAGCAAAATAAAGAAAATCACAATTATATATAATACAAAAGTAGGCCTTTTTGTTAATCAGCATCTTCCAAACTACCTGAATGCGGAGTTATAGTAAGGATGATAAAAAGAGAAAGTAGGGTTCAAGTAATAGTTAGGAATAATTGCAATAAAGGGGTAGAAATAAGTAATAGTATAGAATACAACATGAGGAAAAAAAAGACGTATGAATATTTATGGAAAATTTATTAAGGATTTATGTAATAGTGAACTAAAAGATAGCATATGACAGAGAAGGAAAAAACAAAAGTATATAAGAGCTAGAGTTGCAGGTTTTAACAAAATGTTTCAAGAAACAGTTTGTCCATAAAAAATAAGACACGAAGGGAGCTCTACTAGAGTACGGGAAGGGGCTACTGTAGTAAAAGAATAAACAGAATTCGAAATTTTTCGATAAAGAATGTCCTATTTTAAGAGTCTTTCGTTTCGCGTCTATTTGATAACAGATGGCGCGTCAAATATCCTGAATTACGCTATCGAAATTTTCAAAATGTTGCAAGCGGGAATTTAAAAAAAATGTATTTAATGGCTCACAGTGTTCAATATCACAAAAAGTATTATAAAAATAACATTATTATTTATAATCACAGGCAATATTACAATTAAATTTTTACGTTTTTTTTTTATATTGTTTCAGAATCAATACAAAAGTTTAAATTGTTAAGGAAATCAGCGCATGTAGTTTTAGTTTCGTCCCTTGAGAAAGCCGTCTGGAATTGGATGGATACATACCCGCAAGTAAGTTTGTTTTTGTGAACCTTATGTAGCAACCGAGCTGTAGTTCATCTGATAGCCATGGTGGGTGGTGTTCCTTGGTACATCTGGCGTCCAGTTGCAACGACCGGGGAGTGCCAACGGTAAAGGAGAGATAACCCATAGGCTGAGGTACTATTCCCGCCGTATAGAGGCGCATCAATATCCGCTAGCCTCATGAAATCCAGCTGTTTAGGATCAGTACAACTAGTGCCATCTGTTAATGATTGGAGAAAAATTTTAAAAGTGCTAATTAGTCTGTGAACACGCCATATATTTCTTATCTGTTTCATTTTTTCTCGTTGCTTACATGCAATGGGTATCGGGTTCGATTTCTGGCCAGACAGATATTTATATTCATCTGTGTGTTTGTTCATGGTATCACTTAGGAAAAAATCGTAGTGTGAGGCTATTAGTAAAGAAAGCGTTATTTATTTATTACTAGCTGTTGCCCGCGGTTTCGCACGCGTGAAATTACATATAAACCTTCAATCACTCTATCTATTAAAAAAAACCGCATCGAAAAATCCGTTGCGTAGTTTTAAAGATTTAAACCTACAAAGGGACAGAGAAAGCGACTTTGTTTTATACTATCCTCCTGTCCTGTCTTACATGCAATGGGTTTCAGGTTCGAGTCCTGGCCAGACAGATTTATTCGTCTGTCCAGACGGATATATCCATTTGTGTTTGTTCATGACACCCATGACTCCGGAAAAAATCCTAGTGCAAGGCTATGAGTGAAGAAAGTGTTATTTAATTATGATTAATATATGTTTTTTTAAACTCTTTATATTTATATTTGTTTTTTTAAGCTGTGCTCTTAGTTTATATTTAGTAACAATATTATTTTAATATTAATAATAATTTTAATCATGTATGTATTTTAAGTTAAAATTAATTAAATGGTGTTAATATTCAACTCATTGACATTACCCTTTCAGGAATTCGCAGAAGTTCAATGCCGGCCTAACGAGGAACTGAGCAGGTGCTGCGACACCCTCTTCGACATCTTACAGGACAACTTCTCGGATAACAAGAAGTCCAGGGTCGCCATGTGGCCTCTACAGATCATGTTGCTCATTTTGAACCCCGTGAGTGTTTTATTATACATACTTATATACATGTCGTAAAGGTAGAAAGCTGCTAACTAACCTCACATAGGGTCAGGGAGCCTACATGAATTTTTTTATTTTATTTTATATTTATTTATATGAAATACCAACAGCATAACATACATAAATTATACAAATAACGTTATAAAATAAAATACACTGGTATGCAAGCGAATTATAGGCATGTACAACATTTACGGAAACTCTATTTCCGGTAACTCTTACCGGAAACCGGAATTATTTTCTTTGTATTACATGAGTAGAATACAAAGAAAATAATATTACATGAGTAGAATATAAAGAAAGTAAAGTAAAATAAGTCTATACAATGTATATTCGTTACTTAATTCCAAAATCCAATCCATCCATCCAAATCCATCCCGGATGCTGGGGTTAAATTGGAATGATTCACATAAGTATCTTTTTTTCCACACTTTTGAAAATAGATTACAACAGCGCTACAATGCTGTTATAACAGTAATCGGTGTGAAATAATTGTGATAGTGAGAACTTCGAAGTAGAGCTTCAAAGATTTTTACTACCTTGATGATGACATATAGAGATATATATTTTATATAGAGAGATACATATATTTATGGTGAGATATCTATTTACATTTGAAAAGCAAGACATATATTTGATACACTACTTGTATCAGATTAGTAATTTTTTTATTTCATAACTTTGTACCCTTATTACTTTCTTATTTTTTATACATAATTAGCTGTCGATGTTGAGTCCATACATTTAACGCCTCTAGCGGAATGTATACGAACTAAAGTTTTACTATGAAAGTAACGAATCAAGCTCGGTTTCAATCAAACTACTGCTTGTATAAAACTTCGTACTAAAGATGCTGGACTCTAAACAATGTTGTTTTGTTAAAACAGAAAGTTCTGGAAGAGATAGTGAATGCGGACAGCGGCGCGCCATGTAGCCCGCGACATACGAAAAAGAAGATATTTATTGACTCCGTTAAGAGGGGACTAAGTAAGTATACTTTTATATCAGGCGGTGAGTAATCTACCTATTTTATTTATAGATAGATTACTCACCGCCTTGTATTTAAGTGAAGCCAAAAAACTACGCTACTTTCATGTATACGCACACACATAAAACTAGCGTGGTTTCTGGTCAGTTCCTTTGTTTATCTACCCTCACATAATCACTTTTATAGCCCAACCATTTTAAAAATAGCTTAATTTTTTTTAGGAATGATAGATCTATGTACTTTATTTATCCGAGACTTTTATACTAATATTCTGTTAATTTTACCACCTTTTAATAATTATGCTTTTTACACTCCATCAATACACACACACACATCAAATTCAAATCTCATTTATTCAAAGTTCATTCATAATGAACACTTTTTGAACGTCAAAACTCTACCACTGCCTCGGAAGGTTTATTCGTTATGGAGAAGAGGCGGCGCAAGATACTCCATACGTGTGCATAATTGCATCTTTTAAA
>DWPV01004983.1:0-12935 GCA_018251915.1 Urbanus proteus proteus
AATTTCATTATGTAGACCTGAAAATTGATTTAAATTATTTTTTACTTTTTTGTGACTAGGAAGTCGGTTTTATTTTTATAAATTACTTATCATAGCAATAAATAAAAAAAATAACCAATGACCTAGAATCTTGAAAATATCACTTTAACTTTGTCTTGTACCTAGTGTAAGAAAAGTGATAAATTTTGTCTTTAGTGTCTTTACGTACATTCAATATCTATCATCAATTGAGTTTATTAATCTAAACTCCCTAACTATATTTTTGCACTTTTGAAATGACTACCTTACTTCTCATATATTCTCTCCTTTTTCTCATAAGTGTAACTAATGATATGGGGCATATCAACTTTATCGTTTTAGTTGCTTAAAAACAGAACAATAATTTAACTAAATAATTTAACATGAATACGAAATCCTAACATCATGAGTGGCAAGCCATATCTGTCTTCAGCTATAACGAGTGGCGTCGTTCATAATGAGTTCCGCAAATTAAACTGTCAGGGAAAGGGACTTATTTGAAGCTGCTCCAATGAGGTACCTACTCAAAGAGCCTTGAATATTGAATAGTCCTCGTTAATAAAATATTCAACTAATCGAACGAGTTTCTTCTGAACTAATTACTTGTCTCAGACATCATTTCGCCGATATTAATTTTACTCATCAATCTTTCAAATGATTTATGTCGGCTTCCTTCAGATATTTTCCTTCTGTCGATTTTCCGAGGTTGTAGAAAATAATTATGTCTAAGGCTGCTTTCTCATTTGCTCTTACTTCATCGTTTCGAAAGGAAAATAACGCAATATAACTGCATTGTGTAGGTTCATGATACAGTTTTCCTTTGGCCGTGTGTGACATTAATTAAATTAAGATTCTACATACCTATATCTACTGTTCTACACTCTGCAGACGGACCGTACCTAACATAATAAGATACAAATGTGATAAATGAAAAATAGAACAGCAAAATTTATTAATCCTAACTCTTTTTAATGTGACTTACATTTATTTAAATAGAAGCATCACTAATTTTTTCAAATTATTTGCTTCTGCTGTGAAAAAAAATCGTCGCATTTTGAAATTTGTATGAAGTCTGTCGCACTTTGCCTTTGTTGTGAATGTTGTGGTCTATACTTTACATTGATGAAATTCTTGTAAAATATACCTAATCTGCAAATAAAGATTTTTAAGAGGTACTCTTAAATCTGAAACAATAATTTCTAACAAACCACACCGAAATGTTTCAACGCTAAATTCTTTTGTCTTTATTTACCGACGCCTGGTATGCTAATTAATTGGCGTATCCTTTTATCGGTTTTACATAAATTTCCGCGATTTTGTCGCAGTCGAATGTATTTACGTGCTTCTCTGGTTTTCTTGAACATTTTTGTGGCCGCTTTTCAGCCATTAAATCCTATTTAAGATTCAGCTTGAATACTATCGGATTTAGGGACGCACTTAAGAATTTTTTTCGTGTTAATGACTTCTTTATCCGCGCCCATTATTTTTATTCAATTTATTACTTTGATAAAAAACTTAAATGCTTCGCTTATAACATTTAATGAAGTCGTAAGCCGCTTAAAATTCCAAACATGTTTTAATACTCTGTACTGAAAATAGTTTTAATGCTGAAGTCTATATTTTTATGTTTTTGATCATCATTCGAGGTTTTCGAGTTACTTAGTCACCAAATCCTACGTAAACTAGGAACATATTGGATGTTATACCTACTCGATACAATCTTGTCGAGTTGATGATATTACATTTATCTCCAAAAAACTAAAATTTGATTAATTTCTTTTTCTGATAATCTGCCTTCCCATAAAAATATACTCGACAAATCTGCGTCAATTCGAGGATTGAGAGGATTCGAATTTCCCGTAACATTGTGATATTAACTGGCGGTCACTTTTGTCTATTAAAAATATTCATTCACTATCACAGGACTTATACATCGTTGCACCGGTACAATGGAAAGATAAATAAAACAATAGTGTTCCCCCGCGAAAAAACTGTGATTCTGTTCGCAATGCGAATTGTGCGAACAGGGAAATATGAGCAAATGATTTCCAGTTAAAATGTACGGCCATTTATTATGTCACTAGTAACGCTTTCCGGCTTTTATCAGTGTTGAATGGAGAGTTTATAAAAGTAGACTTCTATGTAAATTTATTATGACAAGAAATATACATGAATTGATGTAATATTGTGTTATGTTAGTATATTGACAATTTGGGTAATGCAGCGGGTTTGTTAATCTTTATTTAGAGAAAAAATGCGTTAATCTGATCTCGCACACGAAGCTGCAGAATATGTGAGGGAAAAGTTTTCAGAATTCCTTTTCTACAGCTAGAAAACTGAGCACCAAAAGGGGATCCCTGTCTTCAATCTAATAAGTCTCGAAGTAGCGCGCGGATGATCTATTCCATCTCCTCATCAGCGCGGTAGACCACCCCTAGTATAGTTCCTAGACGCTATGTCGTGGAATACCATAAGATTTTAGCTGATAAAATACATAACTTCGCACTTGCTCCGACAGCTGGCAAGCAATCATTATGAGTTTCCCTGCGAAAAACGGCACAGGGAATAAATGTTTTATCTATCTATCTATCAAATAGTTACCTGCTTGATGATTTTTGATGTCAACACTGTATTTCGTCTCGGTGTATCAAAATATATTGTATATGTCGTGCTTCCTTTGTCATTGCCGTAACGTGGTTTCGATTTAGTCTAAAAATAACTGAAAAAAGTAGGTTTTACAGAGCGTGACATAGGTAACTTTTTACCTCGAAATATTTACGATTGCTCGTAGGGAAGATCGTAGGCATAATAATATGCTCCTATGATTCCCCTGGGTTCCGGCTGACATGCTCCACTGTATGTTTTATCTCGTTAGAACTTCGACGGCTGTCTAGTGTTAGTGTTATCTACTCTAAATCTAATTTATTATTCGAGTCTCTGGTGATTGGCTGTTATCTTTATTGACATGGAACATCTGTAGTTGGGGTTTAATGCCTTACATTTAAAACCTTAATGAAAAAATTAATCCAATTTGGCGTTTAATATTTTTTAGATCTAATTATATTATAAATGTTGGTTTAATTATATTTTTATGACTCGATATTATATTAATGAATATAATTAAAATTAATAATTAAATAAAATTTATTTTACTAACATTATAATAGCAATGATGTACAATATAAGACTGCATTCACTTTAAGAGTCCCTAATTCAATTTTACTGTTCTTTTTAACTTTAATAATAGCAATTGCAATTTGTGCCAAATCTAAATGAATTTTCAATTTTACCGTCTACTGGGATCTTTTGCAATAAATATTTCATCGAAAGATTTCACTACGAACCTGTCACAATGCCTATTTGTTTTAAGCGTTACATTTACGTTTTTGTAGGTATTTTATGACGAACTGATTTATTGAAATTTTGTTACGGTTATTAAAAATGGGCATTACAGACTGTGACGACACTAGGATATCCTTCATACTAGGATGTTACCTGTATTGTGGCTGCAATGAACACATGACAACCTGACTTAAGTATATCTAAATTTATGATTTAGAAATCTGTCTGGCCGGGGCTCGAACATTGAACCTTTGTCAGATTGGTATGATAACCGCTTTGCTTCGCGGTCCGTCAAGAAACCCACTGTGTCGACTTGTTATAGTGACCGCTCGACCAATGTCATTACGCTCTAATTATGTTAGTCTAACTTATCATAATGATTGCAGCTCATTCCAAGAATACCTGCAGTGTTCAGAACGGACGGTGCAGAGGTCATGCGGAGAAGAGGCGGCCATGTTTACGAGCGCATTCCTGAAGCGGATGGCATCGAAAATAATAAAGGTATTGTTTCATAGCTTCTGATATCTCGTAACGTCAGTCGTTGGGGAGTTTGTAGTATTGAACTCAATATATATTTGGTACTAAGTTGTAATTAATTGTATTTAAATTTAAAGATGACAGAAATGCTGAACGTTATGTGTTTTGACTCTGGCACCGCCGCCACACCTATTTCTGCCTTATAACCCTACGTTAGTATACTTATAACATTAGTGTCTTACTGGTTGATTACAGACCTCTATAGGCATCAGTGGTCACTTAACATCAGGTGTAGTGCATGCTTGTTTGCTACTTAAATATTATACAAAAAGTTAAGAAGATAGGTGTATACCTACCTATCTTGTTAGTGTATAAAATCTAAGACACAGTTAGCTAGAATCTGTATAGATTCTAGGTAGGTAACTGTGTCTTAGATTTTATATACTACGTAGCACAATACAAATCTTGACTTAAGCTACAGTATAACAAAAACGTATTCTTTTTCATCCGTATATTTCAGTAGAGAAACTTTTTTGTATTCATAACATTCTACCGAGAATAGTATTTAGAGTGGTTGAATGACCCGCGGCTATTTTCTGTTTGTTCTCCCGTTTAACTGAACGTAAACCATAAAAAGGTTTCTTTGTTGCGAGCAACGGATAATAGAATAGAGTTAAACATTATTCTCGGCAACTTTTGTTACTTCGTTTACATTTACATGTTATGGAATGACTGCTAAACGGTAGGAGAATCGTTCCTTGTTGTATAAATGGCGTAGGGGGCGTAGGT
This sequence comes from Urbanus proteus proteus, assembly GCA_018251915.1. Taxonomy (NCBI): domain Eukaryota; kingdom Metazoa; phylum Arthropoda; class Insecta; order Lepidoptera; family Hesperiidae; genus Urbanus; species Urbanus proteus. The sequence continues at coordinate 4,627 of DWPV01004983.1, forward strand.
ATGTTGTCTACCTTCTTCTTAAATAACTGTAAACTACCCTCCTTTTATATTTTCGACGATATGTGCACTAGCAGACGTGCAACTTATAGTGCTGGCGATTGCAAAAGTTTAATGCATCTTGCTAATATGAGTGTCCATTTTTTAAACCATTCAATAATATTACCATTATTATACATATAGACCGGCTAGACTCGTCTCTCTTTCTTGTCTTGATTTGACTGATCGCTTTCAATTCGTTACTACTGTAGAGTTACGTATATCTACGGCTTGTGCACATTGGTAGGCCTAAAGCTGAATATTACATTTTTAAAAATAGGTTTTAATAAGAACTTTCTTACAGATCGTTTAGCGTTATCGATAAACTTAAAATATTTGATTTTTTGATTACAAAATTCATAGCTTTATTAACATTATTTAATCTTTACAGAGTTTTTGCCTGGAATACCGTGACCAAGAGTGCAGTGTAGCGGGAAAATCAGTGATGACGGACCTTAACCCTTTACTACCTTTTATAGTTGTGAGTGCGTATATGTTACGATATATCATAGCGACATAAACTATGTATCACACATATAGTTAATGGGAAATACCGAATTAAAATAGATGGCAATTAGTTGCCAGTAATTCGCGTGCCAGAATATTGTTGCTAGTTCGTTGATGCAACGTTCACTGAACTGTAAATAAATAATTGATGTTCGTAGAATGTTAGTTCCTCGGTTCAAGATGAAACTTGTTACTAATCGTAAGTAAAACGGCTAAGCCGAAGTAGGGCTCTGCGTGCTTATTGTTTATGTTAGTGTCTGCGGAGGGTCTGAATGGAGAATATAACTGGAAAAAAGTAGTTTCAATCAAGTTATTGTGCAGTACATCAGTTACAGTAGATACCTACATTGCGACTGCGCTGTTTGCAGTAGGTATTTAATAGCGAGGCGAAAATGATTTGCGCAGTCTGATAGTAGATTCGATATAGTTATAAAACTGCACAAAAACTGTAACTAAAAGTTGCATTCGTTATTCCTTGGTTCAAACTGCCATTTTGTAGATAGCGTGCAGTCCAAAAGCAGCCAGTCTGCACAGATCTTTAGTATGTTTGTTTACTCATCTAGTATACATGTGTTATATTCATGTGAACAACGGAAAAATACTTTTAATTAAGACTGTTGTAGATACTACCTTCATACTTGTACTATGAGATAGTGAAGTGTAAATTACGTAATTTTGTCAAGGTTTCATGTCGCATCGACTTCTATCTTATATGGTGAGCATACTCTCAGACTACCAGCTAAATAATTCGAAGGCGACGCATTAGTACCTACAAGTACATACTGTAATATAAATAATTCAAAATCAATCATCAAATTACATATATAAGGTCATGGAAAATATTAACGTTATTAATTTTTTAAAGATAATTTTACAAAGGTAGATATTTATTTTAATTTAATTTAATTATATAGCTACCTATATATTATTTAGTAGTTCATTTGTAATTTAAACTTATGAGTAATTTTGATGAAAATAAATAAAAAAAATCTTTTTATAAAATGTTTGTACTTCGAATTATACAAATGTATAAATCTATTGCCAACTAGTAAACGCCTGGCTTTTAGTAATAGCAAATTTACTAAAATGCATTCCCGTGCAGTGTCCAAGACTAAGGCATTGATTGTGCAAACAAATCGTAATTATTTTACAAACAGTACTAATTTTGATAATTATCATGTTTTGGGATTTATATCTATGGATAATCGTGAGATTTCTATCGCTTTAAAATATAGGGATCTGTTTAGGAGCAACATTCTGTGTACCTTGTGTGTACCACAATTACAACAAAGATGCGACATGAATCGGTGTAGGTATAACATTAACAATCATTTTCTGTTCCTATAATAATAATTATCATTACATTTTATGTAATAAAAGTTGTTTGTCGTCAAGTTAAGAAATAAAACCTAAAGATGTTAAAAATCATCACAGCCAATTATAACCGATACCTTCAATATAAATATAGGTATTTACATATACCGATTTTGAACTGTTGAAACCAATACTCAAAGAAATAGACAATCTTACGTATATGATATAAGTAGGAAGTGAACATTGTAAATTGTAAAGGAAGGAGCACATGCTCGTACCTTAAAGAAATGATCATTTTATTATAAACTTTCACTCATTTGTTTAACGTTATGAAGGGTTGGAGATCTGATGATGGCATTCAAAATATAAATCTTTGCCGGGTTTTGTTTTAATTACTTATACTCGTAACTATGTACTTTAAAAGATTCTTCAGTTATTTAAGTGTTGTAAATATGTGATAAGTATGAAAAGTAGTCATTAATTATTTTTGTAATTGTTAAATATTGTTACAGTTTGTAGCTTCATAGGAACATTACGTAAAAGAGATTGATTCCAATCTTATAGCAGTCTAAAGTTATTAATCATCCGTGGCGCGCAACTAATTAATTTGTATTTTTCAAATACCTGTCTACTTGACATAATATTTATCATTAATATTTTATTTTTGCTAACAGGGATAATCTAACCTTAGCTATAGAAAAGCAATGCTATTGACAGATTTAATGAACACCCATAGTCCATAGCTTAGCTACCTCAAACATTTCCAGTAGGCAGAGATTACAAATAAATAATCGCTTAAGTAAATAAGTATTTCTGAAAATTGCATCTGAATATGGCCAATATTTGAAAGTTACATGTTTAAAACTTTTTTATATAATTTATATGTATATTTTATTTCGTATGTGTTATGTGTATTTCACTTATGAATGTATTGGAATAGAATTAATGTATTTATGTTGATGTATTGTTTTGTAATTTGTATGTGCGTTGTTTATGAAAGTTAAGATTGCTTGCTCAAACGGGTCTTATGAAGTTTGGCTTAGCGAAGAGATTCAGGAATTTTACCCACGTATTGGTAAAGATTATGTACTTAGCTACATATATAGATTCCCGAAAGTAGACTGTATATCCTGCATTATAGTAGTTTTTAGACTTTACTGATTTTACTTTTTTATGTTTAAAACAGAAGCAAAGAGTTATTATCATCGTGATCTTAATTAGGTATATAAAATACAAAATCATTAAGATTTTTCTCTTTCACATTATTTGCAGTGTGATATGTACAATATGTACATATATTTTTAATTATTATTATTTATAATATTAAGTTGTACCTGTTTGAATTTACTTAAGATCGTCATTTAATTTTAATGAATAAATGGTGTAAATATTCTAGCAAAACCATATAAAATATTTTTATCTTCAGTAAATAAATATGAAATTTGTTTTTTTTTTTACATTTTTAATATAATTGATATTGTATTGCTATAAATTATTTTAACAGTAAGCTCAGAACATCCTGTGATAGTTTTAGAAACATGTGAAGTTATACATATAACTTAATTTTGTAATTTATTTCAGTAAATACATTTTCATCATATTATTATTTTAATTGTTTTTTTTTTGTGGTTATTGACCTATTTGGAAATTTTAATCCTATGTTTATAGATATGCATCCTGTAAAATTGTGTCTCTATTAACTATTATCTCTTTTTTCTATTTAATGGAATAAAAATACCAACAGAATCAGTTTAGCCGTTTTTTAAATATGTGTCTCAAAAATCTCAATATACATACAAATAAGCGCCACAGAGATATAGGCTTGCACTCTTACATATTTAATATTTACAACATAAATAACATAAAATATAACATTTTTTGCAAACATACAGATTCAAGTATGTACCTACTTTAATTTGAAGTACCAAATACGGTTTAATTTTAAGGGTACCGCACCTATATTCTTCACTACTTTTAAACTATTATTCTCTTAAATGATAACTTGAAACTATATCAACTCATACCTTCTTGTGTATATTTCGATATGTCTGCTACGTTTTCAAATTTAAAAATGTTTTCTCTATATTTTTCCTTACAGTGGACACGTACAAGCAGTAAAAGATTGAACGTAATACTTTGTTAAACCTTTTCCGATATGAAATATTTTGTTACGACTTACTATAATAAATTGCCACGAAATAATATTCTGTTACTAATAATATTCTGTAACTATGTATAATTGTTATAAGTAGTATTACCACGAATAGTACATACCACAGGCAAAAATATTATTGTCTAACAGTATGCTTGTGGAGGTTTAACAAATCCAATCTTTTACGAATCGAAATCGAAATTAAAAAATAGTCGCCAAAAAGGCACAAGGCCTTCCAACATAGTCACCAGGGGCAGCAATGCATATTAAGTCAATCAACAGCCAACAGGTAAGACTAAATATTATCTGGAGAAGATTACAGATGTCCGTGAACGGCAGGGACCATGACGTATTCTCATATACTATTTCCATAAAATTAGCAAGATAACAATAATAATAATAAAAGTGTATTCCAGGTTCCTACCATAACGTATTTTGCTTTACTTTTTGAAAACAAAACTTTAAGAAAACTCCTAAGCAATACGCTGCTGCAATGAGTAGGTATGGAATAAAATTTTCACTGTAACGTGTGAAACTAAGTAAGAGAACAAATAAATTTGCAGAAGCGCCGTGACTATAATAAACTTGGAGGCATTGTGTTGTCTTGCCGGTTGCAGTTTTAACTAATGTTGCCATGCTTTGGGAAATTTATACCCATTTTATTGTAATAACCTACCGCTTACGAAGTACAAGAGTTATACGGCCAAAGGTTTATATTTTCGCATTGGTTGGTGATGGGAGAAAATAACTCTTATACTAAAAAACCCACATAAAGATGAGGTGTTCATATAGAGATAAGGTGTTAGACTTTATTACTGGACTTCTAATCAATGTTGTTATAATATTCGTTTCATCACGTATTGTTATTTCGAAACTTCATTACGATAATTAAAACATCGTAATTATGTTTATATTTTATTAATCTATTTGCTACCTTTTTAAACTTTGTAAGTAACTTTTAAGTTAAGCTAAAAATTCTCCTAAAGCGATCGTTTAAATATTCAGATTCGTTTCCATCGGTAAAGTATGTTGGACACTTTGACACTCACCTCAAAGTTAAATATCTAGAGATTTCCAATCATTCATGCTTCCAAAGCGGCTTGAACATGTCGTTTGAAAAATAAATTAGAAAATAGGAACGTAATATTGAAGTTAATTTCACTGTTACTTTATTATCGTTATAGCTATCGTGTATACTTTTATATGCATTGAGTAAAAAAATGATATTTTGAAATTATAGACACTTCAATTTTGTTTATTTGTATAGATTTTAAAGATTATTCCAAATATGACGACATATAGACCGATATAATCACAATATTACCGCGAAATGTTTACTAAAACGGGCCCTTTGGTAAAATTTGAGCTTTTATCGCAGCTTTTAAAAGCTTGAACGCTATAAGGTGATTTTAAAAATAGGCCACTAGCTGTAAAAGCTTTCCATTTGCATATTAATCTATATTTGGATTTTCACGATTTTATTCCTTTGCCAAGTTCTAAAATACTTTGTATGGTATGCAAAATGTAAAATATTTTGAACTTGAAAACATCGAGTTTTATGGTTGGAATAAACCATAAATATGAAGGCTTTGGGTCTATGGACTAACGTAGTTAGGACTCTAATTGTGGGAGGTTTGGACAGCGCTAATTAAATACGGATTAATGGAGACAGTATTGTAGCCGACGCGCCTGTCGGAAGTTTCGAAACTGCCAACGTCACAAGGCGTAATGATATTATGATGTACGACTTTGTTATAATTGCAAAAATATGAGCTTTGATTTTTAATTTTTAATGTAATAATGGAGAATAATCAACTCTAGATAGGAATGGAGTCATATTTGTAGTTAAATATACTTTCGAGTAAGTATATCCTGCTTTTCGTGCTATAAGGTAACAATATACAATACTATTCAATTAATTAATCCATATTTAATATTTAAAAATAAAGTTTAATATATCTATATTAAAAGCAATATTTAATATCGGATATCGGGAATATAAAGCTTTATTTTGCCATAAAGAATTCGTTCATCAAGTTGAGACCCTTTAATTTCGCAAAAGCAATTTTTAAACGAATCGTTTTCAATGGGAAAATTTTGAAGAAGCAAGCCGCAATTTCGCATATGGATTTTACGATGAAAAGCCTTTTAATTTCATATGAAAACTGTTAATCGGCGGTTTGCTTTATATCCCTGTTTTTAATAATGAACCTATTGAACAAGTTTATGAAGTTGCGGCTGTTATGTTGATAAAATACCTACTTGTCGTTTATTTTTGTAGAATCTTCAACATTTGCGTTGGAAAATATTATTTCGTTTCTTTACATTGTTTGATTTAGCTTTAACGTTTGTGCCATATTGTCAAATTAGATAACTTATAAAATAAAATAATATATAATTATTTAAATACATTAACATTCGGGAACATATTATTTGTTAGGCTTTCAACATGTTTCTTCCGAACCTTAAGCCTAGAGTCCTTCTTCAGGTTTAGAATTCTGGGTAATAGGTACTATAAAAGGTCAGTATTACTGAGGTACACCAATGTTTCTTTTAAAAAGGTGTTATTACGTATGTACTAATAACTTTAGAATAATATTAACCTTTATATTATATTTATAAATAAGTATTTAAGTATTACATCAAAATATAAATAATATTTACATATCACTCCCTTACATTTAAAATAAGCCATCAATACCTAAAATGTTAATCATTGTAAATATTTTTCATGTAGTAAATTACACTTTATTGTAATCTTTTATTATAGAAAATCCGTATCCATTAGGTTTTAAAAGAATATTTGATAACTGAATAAATACGATTTAAATTAAATTCTCATCGTGTTTTATTTACTTGTGTATACGTATAAATTATATTATACTAGTATTTACCCGCAAATTCGCTCGCGCCTATTCACACAAAGAGGCCGTAGGTATAAAAGTTACATTTCTATCTCTCGGGAGTAGTATCGCTTTTCGGGAAAAAAGTTACCCTATGTCTTTTTCCAGACCCCCGACAATGTGTGTGCAAAATTTCATAACGATCGGTTTAGTCGTTAACGCGTGAAGGCGTTACAAACAAAAACAAATAAACGGACATTCGCATTTATAATAATTGGGATTTTCATTTATTTTATACCATAATTCTGTAAGACCAGATCAGAAACTCGTAAAATTTTGATCGGTGGCTTAAAAAAAAGTACGAAATAATATATATTTTTTAATTCAATAGAGTTTATTAAACATGCGATAATAGTTAGTAGTTATGTATTTCTTTTAAAATTTTACAAAACATTCCACTGGGATGTCATCACGCTCAGGTCTCAAGTTAAAACTAATGGGTATCTAGCTAGTATTTGTTAAAAACACTTGGGTAATAGAATCATATTTAAAAAACTGAAAATTGCAGTTCAATCCATCAACTTCACAGTTGGAAGGTACTGCTTAAATTCATAGCCCTTTAAACTTGCTTTTATTACCTTTAACTTTTAAATCAACAGGTTAGTTAAAAGGTAGTAGCCACGCTAGCTAGGTAAGCGAGGATCTTTAATTAATGTTCAACTTGTTACAAGCTGTTGATTCAACAGACAACTCGTTCAAAAGTTCGTTCACGAGAAACTTACGTCACAGATGCATCCTGTTAGCAACCGTAGTTAATAAGTTAGTAGACTGAAAATTTCTTAAATGTTTGCTTTCAATACAGAATAAGCAAACGCGCATGAAGTCTACCTAAGCGTAGCCCATGGACTTTTGAAATTAACACTGAAAACGGTAAAAAAGGTTAGAAGGTATTTGAGATCAGCCATAGATTGCTTTCTCTGAGGCTAATATTTATAATGTTTCGTATAAAATTTATTATCATCTATCTATTACCACAAGAAAGCTGAAACATTGCCGTACTTCAATTCCGTTATTAAATTCACATTTACAAATTTTGCTACTTTTATAACTTTTAAAGAATTGTTCTTTCAATAAATCTTCTTTCGCGAGAACATCCAGATTCATGTACCTAGCCAATATTATCATGTTTGCAAAGTTTATTTGTAAACATAAATATTGAAATATTGAAATATTTGTAACATACATATTGAAATTATATTAACGTACTAAACCTTAAAAGGAATTTGAGGAACACACAGTTAACCATAAAGGCTTCTATTCTTAAATGTGGGTAGATTTAACATATACCTAACTTTGTGCCCAATGAGATGATGTGTCTAGTTTATCTAGAAACACGGTCGTGTTTCAAAGCCAATGTTTGGAACCGCACGTGTGTATATTTACAGGAACCATTTGGA
>DWPV01004984.1:0-12935 GCA_018251915.1 Urbanus proteus proteus
AGGTTACTTTAATTTTTGAAAAATCCATTAGTGCGCACTCCATGCGCATGCGCGCACCGTCGCGGGATCGGGATGACATTTATGTTTAAATATGTATCCCCTTTTTACTTTTTAAACGCGGGTGAAACCGCGGGGATCAGCTAGTACAAAATTTGTTACAATCGTAAAAAATGATTTTATTAGCAATTTGAGAGACATTGTACCCTTCATGTTATGTTATAAAGAATCTATAATGTACCTAAATGCTCATAAAAATATATTTAGGGTAACCAAAAATACTGTGGCGAAATAAGCGGCCTGCCTGACCACCGATCGTGTTAAAAGCCTATTAAATTTTTTCACACGAAGGCTAGATTTTGTTGCCAACAAAATATACCATCTGTACGCCAACGCGAAATGTGTAAATGTGAAAAAATGCTTTACTGTATGATCGCGTAACCTAACAAAGTGCGCGTTTCCATTGCAACGCGGTACGATATTTTTATGTTTCTATTTTTTTTATTATAAATAAGTTTGTTCTTTGACGTACAATTTGGTTATTTGATAACATACTAAAATATCAATTGCCATAGACCAGGCAAGATCATAGACGAGGTGCATATTACGTTGCTACAATATTAATAAATAAAAATAACATTTGAATTAAATTTGCAAGAAAAAAGAACTGTACGATGAGGTATATCGAGATTGCAAACGAAGTTTTAAAACAATAATATTTTAGCTATTTTGCAACTTAGATAAAAATTTCAATTCGAAATACAAAACGAATAAATATCAAAATAAAAATTACGAAAATATCATTTCATTACAGAAAAGTTAAAATGAAAACCAGCTGAAACCGAAACTAAAATTACGATGGGTAATTCTATAACAAAATTGCATATTAAATCTATAACAAAATTACATATTAAAGATTGAAGAATTGAAATAAAGCAATGAACATTTTAATTTCGAGAACATTGGAAACATACCCCAACGTCCATGTTCCGCTCGAAGTCCGCGTTAAGCGTCTGCTGTTACATTTTTAAATTCAAAACGAATAAAACGAAACGAAACGAAAACGACGTAGCAGTTGCGAGAAGACTAAACTACTGCGGAAAGAAATAAAATGTTAAGAAAAGAACTTGCTTTCTAGCTCCGTGTCTAGGGGGAAAATTAAAGGTACCTATCTCTTTGTGACGGCATTACCGTTACTTATTTTGATATCATATTTATCATAGCCGTAGATTCTGATTCGAAGGATGTGATAAGTTATGAGTCGTTTTAACTTAGGTCACGATCACACCGAATGCCGCTTTTTGGCAAATAAAATTCGTCATGCTGAAGGTATCTGACGCCGAGCATAGTTAACATAAGTCGACTGACACCTATAGCAAGCAACATAAAATGCCGAATACACTATTGAGTGACACGTTCAGAGAAGGCACGAAGTCGACGCAAACATGTTTGGTAGACCGTTGTTTACTAAAAGCGTCCGAATAGTCGAAGGTCGACTTTCGGCTGCGAAGTCAGTCGTTATATGACTACGTCTTTACACAGGGTTGGATGGCCCCTTAGGCAAGCAAGCCACTTCGCATGATGAACTCATATGAATGAAACTTTAGTTCTCAGGAGCAGCTTTGTAAGACTATGAGTAATTTCAAGTGGTACGTATCATTTTCTCTTCATATTTTTGAGCTAGTAGGTTTTGTTGAAACAGTGATCACTTAATATTAGGATTGGGATATCATTAATCAATTTGTAGTGGACATTTTTTTTCGAGGTGAAATCCTTATGGATCCCCATCCACTTGGGGGAGCAGAAGGGGTATGTCGGACTCTTACCGACTAAAACTCCGCGGCGTTCCTCTTGACGTTCCTAGTGCCGGACCTTTAAAACCTAACCTACTCTAAGTATAATATATCTATGTTTCGAACTCGGAGTGGGATATTCTTAAAATGCCGCTCATCGATCATAACGGTTGATACAGATTAGGTTTTTTAAATTGGTACCTTGTTTTGTGAATTTTTAATTGTGCAGAAAATACTGAAGATGCGTCCTTATCGGAAGGGATTGTAATTAGTTGTTACGTTGTTGTAACTCGATTACTTACAATAAAATCAATGAAATTTAATTTTTGGGTAATTGAAGTGTGAATAGTAATTGGTAAGTAATTGTAGAATTATTAAAGTATTTTTTTCAGGATCTGATTTTATCGTATTTTTTGTGGTGCTGATACGATCTTATCGCTGATTAGATTAATAAGTATTTGAGCGTAATAAGGAACCATTTACAACTTTATAATATATTTCTCTCTGTCGTTTTATACTCTGAGATTCAGAGATGACTGGTTCTACTTTTAATGTAGGTACTTAGGTTAGGTGGAATGTATGGTTGCAGAATTTTTGATTTCTAATTTCATAAAAAAGTAGTAGTCTGTAATATAAGTAGGTTATATGTGTATTGTGGGTGGCTAGGTGCAATATGAACATATCATTTAGTTTTTCAACAATCGAAGTCATACATATAAGTTTAATTTTATTCCATCACATTCCGTATCAGTTGCGAACATGTCCCAACCCTTTAATTGAACATGGGTTAATTTCGGCTATTAAAAAGGCTCGGCGGATTATTTTTTGTTTGTCTTACCGAATCAACGTCTTGGCCACTTGTTGCCACTTCCCACGCGAGCGATCTGCATATATTTGCAGCTCTTTCATTCTCGCACTTAGCATAAAACAAGCCCGACACCGAGTCATTATGCAGTCTCGGATTTCGAGGCACTGCCGCATAAATTTACGCCATTATCAAAATATCATGAATGAAGCTAACCGAGCAAGGAACGGATTTAACCAGTTTAGGGGTCATTAACGCACGCAACGCACAGTACGTCGATTTCGGTTCATGTAACCCTACAGGGTTAACTCGCGAACAATGATTTTATTTCGTTTGTACCGTTCGCACGCTATGTCCTTACGGTACGATTAATCAAGAATGCACACAGCTCCTAAAAACATACCATTAATTAATATTATATTTATTTATCTATTTTTGTTTTCACAAAATCAATACTGTATTACAACCAAATTTGTGCTTATTTTTATTAAATTTACCTTAATCTTTATCAATTTAACAATATAGGCTGTTGGTTAATAGTCACGAAGAAAACCCTTGAATGCTGTCATTTAACGAGTTTAGGGTCCATTAACGCACAAAACGCACAACACAGCATTGGAACCCACGATCGATAAAGGGTTAATTCTGGAGGGTGACTAACGTGTGCAATTGTGTTACCATTAGGGAAAATTACGTATTTCGGTTTAATTGCCGAATATAGTTCAGCAAATCACTTAACATTTCAAGTTTGAATTTTAAATAAAAAATACTTGCGTGTACAGGTACTAGTTGTAATCACAATTAGTTCCATTATGAATTAATTTTAATGAAGAATTTATATAGGTTTACCTTTTTCATATTATCCATAGGACAGAACATAACATTGTGGAAAGAACATAACTCTATGCTGGTCCAAAGAGAACTGGTGAAGAAATAATTTACCTAACACCAGACTTTTCGTGCGAAGAAAGTATTCTATAGTATTCTAGTAACTAGTAAAAAGTAACATTCAAATCCAATTAGTAGTTTTGTCGTGTCTGAAAACACAGATCTATCGATCTGTCTATCCATCCTCAAAAGTTTTTACCAGTACTCATAAAAATATATATTATTGCATTTTAACTATAAACGAAATAATGAAAACTCATGGATATTTATCGATTAATTGGTACATAAAACTATCCAGGTATGAAACTTATAATTTTGTGGTTAAAATAAAAAGATATATATTTAAAGTTACTTATACCTAGACTCGTATCTAGACAGTGTCCAGCAACTCGACGGACATAAAGGGTGATTTATGAAGAGTCGCCAGTATTTCCGCTAGAGGTGAACTAGGTACTTGAGCTCGCAGTTGACGCGTGGTCGTGGGTTGTGAGGGTGATCCGACATTGCTGTATATGTTTTACAAACTATAAGAGTTTTTTTTTAATTTGATTCTACGTCATATTTCCCACACGTAGAGGACATTTATAAGTAAATTCTAATTACAAACACATTAACACGTTATTGATTTGTAAAATGATTTTCATAACCTATTATTATGATGACGACCTGCGTGTCGGAATGGCTATCATACCGGTCTGATGGGCAATGGGTTCTGGGTTCGATTCCCGGCCAGACAAACATCTAAGTGATGAATTTAGATTCCTTTTCTGGGTGTTTTGGATTCGTGTATGTGTATGTTAATGGCACCCACGACTCAGGAGAAGTATCTACTGTGGGGCTATGAGTGTAGAAAGCATTCTTTTTAATGGAAAATATACCAGTTTTCTACATTGCCAAATATACAATTGCATTTTATTTTTTAAAGCAAAATACTTGAAGGTGTTTATTGTCTTTCTACCTCTTGAAAATGCTGTCATGTTTAGTTACTAGTACTTGTAAGACAAAAATATTCCTATCAACTCATCTTTCCTCATCTCATGAATAAGATGGCTAACTGTAAGATTTATTTTATACAAAGCAAATTTTCACGACCATGAAGCCGAAACACTAAAGTTTAGAAAAGGGTAACACATTTTAACTTAAATTCAACTTTAAATTTTATTACACAACGTGTATTTGAAAAATAATGTCTAAGTTTCAAGACGTAAAGTGTCTCAACGGTTCGTTTCCTCGCAGCGACAGTTGTCTCGCAGCAGATTTATTGTGCTGTCGCCTGACATGTGACGGTTATTGCGCCAAATAGCTGCTCCAGTTCCTGCGAGGTAAATTGTAATTGAAACAGGATGAAACAGCAAAATCAGTAACAACGAGAAGTATTTGTTTTAATTTTCAAACGTAGAAATAAATTGTTTTGGCGCATTTACGCGTAGAAATTAATTATCACTTGCTTTAAGGTGAAGGAAAATTTCGCGAGGAAACCTGCACATCTGAGAGTTCTAAAAAAAATGTTCTTAAATGTGTGTAGTCTACCAATTCGCACTTGGCCAGCGCGGTGGACTTAGGCCTAAAATCCCTCTCACTGAGAGGAGATCCGTGCCCAGCAGTGGGACAATAATGGGTTGACGATGATGATGATGATGATGATACGCATTACATATTACACATTTTTTATGTGTGTTATCAGCCTTATAGGTTTCTGCATGGAGAATATATTAATCGTTTATGGTTTGTATATTTGTTTATGTTTATATAGTGTGAGGCTATTAATGGAGAGAGTGTTAAATAATAATCATAGTAATATGTAATATATAATATATTATTAACTCTCGTCGTCTTTAGTCCTTGTCTTCATTGAACATCATTATCATTGTACCCCCAGATACATTGACGATTTATTGAATTTACGTAGAATTACAATTACTTATTATACTCCCAATTTCCATGTTGAAAATCCTGTTGAAGCTTTTAAAGTAGCGTAATTCTATACGCTTAAATTGTTAAATATTTGTTACCTGCTTTTGTAAATATCCAATAAAATAATAACCATTTATCCATATAAATCAGTTAAGTATTCTGAGCGAAGTTGGACCAATATTTGTTGGTTGCAATTATAACGATATTTTTACATCAAATTCATTTGATTATCATATCCGCTGATGTCGAAATGTGATAAATTGTTATTGGTATCGGCCATTCACATACATTTAATACCTATTCATTAATCTGTAAAATGTGTAAAAGATATTAAGTTCCATGAATTAATTATAATGAGCACAAACAGTGAATATGAATTACATATGAAATGTGATTGGAGTCGCTCTATCCTATTAAATATATTTTTCAATTTGAAATTTGGATTTTTTTTTACACTAAATTACCTAAAATTATAATAATAGGCAAATGAATGTCATTGTTTTTAGTTCTGGTGAAAATATTTGTGGGAGAGCAGGTGAATATGCCTGTACTAAGCATTTTGTTATGTTACAATTGACTTAACTGTTGGTCTTTATTAACTACAATCGCTATTGGTTATTGGTTTTAATCTCTCGCGATACAAAAGTACCAGGCTAACTGCATATCTTGATGTTAAATGATCACTGCCGCCTGGACGATATGGATAGCTGTAATCAATCTCAAATAGGATTGGAGTCGGTACTTGAGGTCAGCAGAATTTAGTTGCAACACCTCGCTTATATTTCTTATACTTGTCCAATGTATACAAATAAATAAAATAAAGTATCTGTGATTTCAAAATGACGATTTTTTACTCAATGCATAGGAAATTATATACGATACCTAAAACGAAAATGCAATTAATTTTTTGTCTGTCTGTCTGTTTGGTTGAGGTAATCTCCTAAAAATCTAAATGGCTGGACCAATTTTGACGGGACTCACTGGAAGATAGCTGAAGGTCTAAGGCGTAATATAAGCGACTTTAATTTTTGAAAAATCCATTAGTTCGCGTTCTACGCGCATGCGAGCGCCGTTGCGGGAGAGTGGTATGACGTTTATGTTTAAATATGTATTCTTTTTTACTTTTAAAATGCGGGTGAAACCGCGGGGATCAACTAGGAGACAATAACTAGTACCTTATCACCTGTATTCTCTATTAAATTGACTATTCTAGTTCTTTGGCTACGCATACCCCTTGTAGTCTAAGTCAGAATACCTCGTTTATCAAGTACAACGTAAGTAGCTACAGTGTTCTTTGCTAATACATTGTGTGGTCCGATTCACTAGCAACATTACAATGAAAATAAATACTCATAAACGAAATGTCGCCATTACTACTGCAGCGACCACTATTTTAGCAGTTTTGTTCAACGATACGATCACGCGATTTATGAACCCATTGTCTGAGAGAACTATTCTCATTAATGTTTGTAACTTGCGCCACAACTTACGCTACTACATCTAAAAGTATGTTTATTAAAGGTAATATCATTTTTGTTTGTGTTTACTTTGTTATTCATATATGCTGTAGTTTTCGTATTTTATTAATTTGGGAAATAGTTCGTGGACTGTAATAACGCTTAAACAATTTGAACGCCGAATTTGGATTCATGTTCTGGGTCTGTGTGTTTATGTATTCGTGTATGTGTGTGTTCATGGCATCCACAAGAATTGACATACACGAGAAAATCCTACTGTGGGGCTACGAATGTAAAAGCTTTATTTTTTTATTTAATTTATTCCAATGGTGGCGGGGGGCAAGTCCTCTTAACTCTTCCTTATAAACGCCAATACTAACAAACATTCTTTAACATACGGTATGGTAATAATATTCTTTATAGATAAATTATAGTCATAGTAAACTCTTGAAAAAGAAAAAAGAAAACTATTGACGAGAAACTTAAGGCTCGTACATATCCTATAACTATTGTGCCACATATGGCTCCATTGCGGTGATATCTCCGAAGTACGTCACATACTAATGACGTCATAACTGCATCGCACCGTCGCCTCCGAATGCTATTTATAACAAGCACCTGTTAAAGTGACACATATTAATAATTGCTTCTTGGAAGTATGGAATTAATTTTCAGGCTTCATATGTGTAAGTATTATGTGTTAAGATGTTATACAAATTATGTCAGGTGGTAGTACCACCACGACACCTGCTTCCAGGATAATGCACGTGTTGTTGTGTTAGAAGAATATGGTTAGTTACCTTTTCATTTATTATGATGCGACCATCTTAATCTTCAGGAGTAGCAGTCGTACGTAACTGTAGCCGAATAATCCTGATCTTATCTTGGATAAGTACTATGTTTTTTACGATATCTGCGAGAAGAAGGGGGGTGGTTCTATTCAAGACTCTTCACGGAATGGCGATGGCAAGGTAGCAAATGTACCATAGACGGGAACTGATATGAAAACAAAACAGGTTATGATACAAAAATAACGAAAGAAATTTTGTATTTTACTTCTAAATCAACAAATTCACTTTACGATACAATTGGTCCAATTATATATCGCTGAAATGTTTCAAAAGTAGCTTATCGTATTATTTTTACAGAAATAATGATAACAATCAATTGAATTGAATACGGCTTAAGAACCTGTTAAAGCAACAATCTAAATGCCTTCCAACCTGACGAAAACAAGCTTTACATTTGCAATGAATATTTACGTAATTTGCATAAATGAATAATTAACTCGACTGCTAAAACAAAGATTCGTTAAGTGCTACGCGTAAGTTACATAGCGACTAACTGCTAACAAAACTAAAACTGGTGCCTTGCTGGTTTATTGTCGTTTAACATTTCTAGTGGCCTATTTTGATTAGATTTCGTATATTTTTGTTAAGGAATATAAGTTAAGCACCTCGAATTTGAACAATAAGTATGAAGTGCCACAGGAAGAGAAGAAAGAAGAGAAAGCTACAAGAAATACCTATTTCTACGGCTACTATAATTAATATGACGACCCGCGAGGTGGAACGGTTACCATACCGGTCTGACGTCCCGGCAATGGGTCCCGGGTTCGATTCCCGGCCAGACAGACGTCTAAATGATGAATTTAGATTTCTGTTCTGGGTCTGGGTGTTTGTGTATTCAGGTATGTGTGTGTCCATGGAATCCACGACACAAGAGAAAATCCTACTGTGGGGCTATGAGTGTAGAAAGCGTTTTAAGTTTTTAAATACTTGTGTCTTAAAAAAATAAAACATAAGTACATATAATCGAGTGGGCTTAAATGGTAGAGGTTTTTGTAGTTTGACTCCGGGAGCCACTCAGCGAGTGTTTTCACCTTATGACTACAATGTTATGCTTTGCTTTGGTCTGATGTAAAGGTCTTATTCATCAGCGATTGTAACGTACTTATATCTGGCCAGCCTCAGGCAGAACTTTATACCTATGTATAGTTTACTGATATATTCATGGGTGGCAATAGCCGCGTCTATATGATCGTTTCATATTTCTGTGACAATTAAATTTCATACTTTTATGTTTTTATCACCACACACCACACTCGCACCGATTTCCTATAGGTATACAAAACTATAAAAATACACAGATATACCAGTTTCTCGCGCATAATAAACATACTTACTATTCTCATAAATATCGTATTAAAGTCGTTAGCTCATATTTATTAAATTAAAAGGGCATTACGGAACGGTTTTAAGCATTTAATGCTAGGGATTAAGGTGGGCATATTATAATGATTCCATTAAACGGCACGTTTGCAGGGATTTGGAACCCGTTGCCTCGGACACTAAAGAAAAAAGGGTCCAGTAATTTGTCTTTACTTAGAGAATTTATGTCGGGATCACATCACGTTTGGGATTTGAATACATTTTAATTCGTATATCTTCTGTACAGAATGTTTGTAGTTGAAATAGCTAAAGTTAGTCTCGATTATGAATGCTTTATACATCTGCCTACTTTCATATACTCTACTTCTAAGAATTGTATTTTCTTGATAGTCTAAATCTACTGAAAACTCCAAAAATAAAATTGAAAGACAATGCGTACTTTAAACAGATTTTAGTGGTGATAAAGCCCTTCGTGGTTCGACTCCGTCGGCACCACCGCAACACCTACGTATTTCTGCCTTATAACAGCAGTGTTTAACGCGGCTGTGAAGTGAAGTTCTGGTTTGAAGAGTGTTGTAAGGGAGACATGCTTATCCGAGACATTTGGCAAGGCACCTGAGACCCATACTTAAAAATTAAATTTCGTTAGATACCTATTATAAAGTCTAAACGTGCTCGTATAGAGCGCTAAATAGGTTACGCAAAGCAAAGGTATAATAATATCTAATCATAAATCACAATATAGGGGATAGGAAAGCTTGCGTGCGTGTACTGCATAGATCAACATCGAAAGTATGCTAGTGTAATGTTTACGAATAGGGTTCTAAGATATAAATATCGTACGTGAGCGTGAATAAAAGTGATAGCAAATAATTTTAAATACGAAAAAATTCTAGCACACAAGGTAAAAATAATATTTAAAAAACAGACAGATGTTAACAGTATTAACAATGAAGAGATCAGTAATTTAATTAAATTTACAGCTAATATCTTATATTTACCACCATGAAAAAAAATCTACTCTTGCGATAAACAAAATCTAACGAGGTCTATGATTTAATAAAAAAATGTCTCAAGTGATTAAGTCTAATGCAGCGGTCGGTAACTTTTTAGTAACGAGGATGAGCCTGAGGTACCGGCAGGCCGTAGTCTTTAGGCTTTGTGAAGAAAAATGAACGGCGAAAAAAGCAATACCCGTAGACTACTAATACTAAGTAGTAATAATGTAATAATACTAGTAGTCTACGGGTCGCAGTGAATTTCTAGAAAGATCCACGGGCCACAAAGAAATGATTATGTGCCGCGGGTTACCGACCGCTGATCTAAAGACAGCAACAAATAAGTTAGCACACAACAAAAATTATCCACTTTCTAGGGCAGTAGTTAAACACAATGGTACCTAGTAATACGGACTACTAGTATAAATCGTGTGTATTATTCTTTTCATCATTTGTTGCGTGAGAATATCTATCACTTGTTTCTTTTCACCCTTTTAGAGGAACCACACTTAAAACAGAAACAAGTGTGTGGAAAGTACTCGAATAAAATACCAATTTTTAGTATTGTTTACTGAGATTAAAGTAGAAAACGAGAATGCAATTCAAGTGATGATCAATGGTCATTGCCGAGCCTGGATGTTTGTAACCAACTCTAAGACTTTAACTGAAGCCGATCATTGCTTCGTTGTTATTCTTCTGGACTAAAATCATCTCCTCATAATTATGTTAGCTAAATAATCTAAGTAAACATCCAAACTTTTCAACCGAAACGCAAGACCTGCTTTACTATAGAAGAAGGTATTTCAACCACTTTTTAATCTTAATTTTTCATATGAGCAATAATTTAATTTAAGTAAGGAAGACCTAGTTTCGTCCTGTCAAGTCTATTTGTGACCATTATTGTCAATAGCAACGAATCAGAACCGAGTTTGCAATGTGGCAAAACAGGTCAGAATGAACGAACGGTAAGTGCAAATTACACAAAACATGGACGTTTGTCAACATTCGCCAGTTCAGCTGCGCTGGATGCATAATGATGCTGGCTGCATGCGAATTAGTGGTGGTCAATGAAGACACACAATATACAATTGTATATACTAATTATGATAGATATTTATGTTATAACACACAAATATTTAAGTAAAGTCTATTTTTCGAATATATCTCGAATAACGTGTAGGTATATTGTCCCTGTAGTCCCGGGACCAGATTAGGGCTACGGTATCCCCAGCCTGTCGTAAGAGGCGACTAAAAGGGGGCTTCTGGGGTTGCGGGCGGCTCGAGTGGGAGCTCCAACCGTCCAGCCAGTGACCCCGGGAAGGACAGCGGGATGTGTGGCCGCATACCGTCGTGCACCAGAAGGTGCGGCGAGCGATGTGCTCGCCTGGGATTGGGCCCGTTGGGGCATGGCGCCGGAGGACTCCAGTGGAAGGTCCCTTTGGAGTACCTGGAGTCCTCTTATTAAGCGCTAAGGTGGCCACCGGGGGGGTGTTAGTGCGGTAAGAATCCCACATAACCTGGCGTCGCTACCGAGGCGTCGGGTACCTTTTGAAGGTTTCCCCCTCGTCAACAAAAAAAAAGGTACTACTTGTGTGATATTACTTAACTAATGGTCAAGGTGGTAGAACCGTTTGTGGTACGACTACGGTGGCACCACTGTCACACCTGTTTCTCTCTAATAACAGCAGGGATACCTCAAAACTCTTCATGTTTTGCTTTAGGTTTGAAGCAGTTAAATAAAATTAATTAGTAAGTAAGCGTTGCGTTTATATAATTTATCAATAACAAAAGGTGTGTTGAGGCATGTTCGGTAATCTAAAACGTTATTAAAATCAATTACATTAATCAGGGGGTGGATGCGAAGGGTGCATTTCGTTAGCGCCAACTAACACTGACATCTGGCCTCAAGGGACCCACTACGACGCCAACGTCGGCTTAATTTACAAAAATATAGCGTTTTTTTTCTTTTAATTAAATTTAATTTAAGTTTTTTAACACCTCGATGATATGAGTATCTCATATCATCGAGGTGTTAAAAAAATACCGATCCACTATCTTGGTTTGAAAACGACAGTTAGGACAGAGTACAAGGAGAAGAAGCTAATTAAACACACGCTCATAATAAATAGTCACTTTCGTTGAGACATTACATATACAGGCATTTGTCATAGGTACATAAAGAAAATTCTCTTTTGCCTGCAACGAAGTATATGCAGCTGTAAATAATTACCAAATATCTGCAGATGTAAATAAACCTTATATGCGCACTGTACTCTTAGTACGAGTTTGTTACGTTTTCTTGATACGACCTAGGTTTACGACCCGTTTTTTCATAGTAAAATTTAAGTACCTAAACGGTCCGCTAGAAGCGCTGCATGTAGATGTATAGGCCCAAACGTAAACGAAGAACGAACAAACTTGTAATAGGGGTACTAACTTCTGACTTTCTACGTGCCTAATGATTACCAACACATTCGCTGTCACCTGTGACCTGCAACATGCGACCTGATAAAAATGCGTAGTACAATTTCGGAGGGATGCAGCGAAGTGGAAAAACTGTCGTAGAGCGGTCGCCGGTTACGAAACGCTACGGTGCGGTGCGTACGATCGACCGTGACGATATCATTTGATAATTAGGGATATTCAATTTTTGATATTATACATTTTCGATACGATGATTTCACGTAACAAAAATTTGGTATTACATATTTTCAAGAAAGTTTTTAATGTATCTCGCGTGACGCATGACGTAACGCAACCTACTACACTCGAGAGCAAAAAAATCGCACACTACCACAATTTTCATTTCAGGGTCCATTATTTTCTAAATGGCGTTTGTTTTTCAAATCCTATTTAAAAATAATTATAGTGTACACTGTTAGCTTGTAAACAACACTAAACACTTACCTATA
>DWPV01004985.1:0-12935 GCA_018251915.1 Urbanus proteus proteus
CCAAATCTTAAAGATCCCTACTGAAAGCAAGTTCTTAAGTTACTTCGTAAACCCTCTGAACAATATTACGAATATTACGAGTATCGTGAGTAGTGACGTGAGTAGCTAGTTTTATAAAAATATATCTGGAGTGTATACTCGTATCGGCTGTCAAGATTTTGCGATTCCTTTTAATTTCCGCCCGCCCAGCCGCGAAGCCGCCCAGCCGCGATGCCGCCCAACTTCCTTTCCGCTGCAGTCGGCATTGTAAACATTGATAACGGATTTTTAGATATAGCTTATAATAAATTGAATTCTTATCCTCAAGTACGTCTATGTTATACTCAAGCTTTTCATTAAGATAAGGTTTGGCTCTTAGATTATTATTCGTAGTGTATATTTTTTAAAGTGCAATTCCAATTTAATTTTCAATATTTCGTTATTTTTGTTTCGTTGCACTAACGCATTAGGTCATCAAAATTGTAATGTTAGATGTAATTTTGAGTGATAAAATAAACTAAACTTATACTAGCATTTTGTGCTAGCTAGCTTGTAGCTAGCTTTGTTACAGCTGCCATGGACACACACATAGACACATGAACACCCGGACCCAGAATAACTCTAAATACATCATTATTATATCAGTCTGACCTGGGATCGAACCCTACACACCATGACCCACCACACTACACGGTTAGCACATACACAGAACGTATCAAGATATAAAACTATCAAACCACTGCCAAAGGCTTTAAAACCTGTTGCATGTTTGATAAATTGAACGATTTGTGAGTTTCTTGGCTGACCAACCATTGTGTTTGTAAACACACATTTACTACCGTTGGTATAATGACGGCGACGATAGTTCATATTACACGTAATTGGTCGGGCGTGGCGGGTAGAGATGGGTCAAACACAACTCGAGTTCAAATTTTTCAACTCGAGTTGAGCAACGTGATGTAGTTGGTCAAATCTTCGAGCAATTATGTTTTTGTCATTGATTTTTTTGTACAAAACATCCCTAAAGTTCCAGGTTCCACACTCACTAAGCAATAAGTGAAATAGGCTAATGTAATAATATCCTAAAATCTGCAATTTTGTGACATTTGCGGCCATCCACTTATCCGTCAACCTTTTGAAATCCACTACTGGATACTGGCCTTCTCTGATGGCTTTGCTAATAATCACCGGGCGTGTTGGAGACCGCAGTAGATATTGATGTTATGCAGGAAGACGCTACTGCTAGTTATTTTTATTTTTTCCATTGCCGCCTTATACAACATCCATGCGAAGAGGAGTATAAGCGCTGCTTTTCAAGACGAAAAAAATTGTGTTCAATGAATACGGTTTTCGATCGATGTATTATTCGATCGATGCGTAAAGCGGGAACACAAAATATGCATGAAATCTTAATTTTTGCCTTGTCCTCTTTCGCCTACTTTCTTGACTCGATGATGGACAAATTCGAGTAAACTCAATCTGAGCGCCACTCGAGTTCTCGAGCTAGTGAGGCCATTTGACCCATCGCTAGTGTTGTAGCTCCACCACCCCTAATTGTACTTCAAACAGATGATTTATGTACATACAAAGGAGAAACACATCACATTATTTTCAGACATAATTATTACCTTGTATTTTAATGGATTCATCAATATTATTTATCACTTTCAATCTGATGCGAATGATACGAGCCACTGATATACTAGTATAAATATACTTGTGGTATATCAATGATATGACCAAATATAGTGACGAGAGAATCACATCCTTACTTTGCATTAATTACAGTGTGAAAAAAATATCCCTATTATTTGAACTTGACAAAATTAGTATTTAGGTTTTTTGGAAATCTGTTGTCAAACATTATCAGGATAATAATGTTTATTTCAAAACTAGTTATACTTTTAATGATTATTATGCTATCGGTACTAAGGTAATAAGGCGAACGCGGGGTTCTTTTAAGGGGAGCGGGGTAACTACTCAGTCATTAATTTATTTAATCATTTTCTATGTACCGCGTAGCACTCGTAGCACACCGTAGCTGGTTATTGGCTACGACGTAGCTCATTTGAACGTATCACAAACTATGACTTAAATTGTGATAGCTGATCCCCGCGGTTTCAGTCGCGTTTAAAAAGTAAGAAGGAATACATATTTAAACAACTGAAATCCCGCTCTACCGTGACGGAGCCCATGTTACGCCTTAGACTGTCAGCTATCTTTTAATTTAAGTCCCGTCAGAATCGGTCCAGCCGTTTAGAAGATTACCTCGGCCAAACAGACAGACAGACAGACAGACAGACAGACAAAAAAAAATTAATTGCATTTTCGTTATTGATATCGTATATACTTTTATATGCAAGGAGTAAAAAAAATGTTATTTTGAAATCACAAACTTTTTACTTTTTTAACGCGGGTGAAACCGCGGGGATCCGCTAGTCTTCTATAAATCATCATAAGGGCTTCGAATACATACTTATGTAGACAGTTATTGTCGTGTTCTTAATAATACTTCATGTAATTTTTTGTCGTCATTATATAGAATAACAGCAATACAAGCGAAGATATTGTTGATTATAACAAATATTATAATGCTTTTGTCTTTTCTATCATTGTTTTCATTAATTGGTTTGTGATATCATGCCGTGGACCGAAACCAAATAAAATTTAATTGCTATAGATATCGTATAATCGATACCTATATCTATCGTATTGAGGTATCACGTAAATAAACGTTACAGAGTATATTATATAAAACTTTTATAGTGAAGCTAAATACTCTACTCTAATTATTATTTTCTTTTTGTTTATATTAAAGACCAGCTGTGCACGCGTTAAATTACGTATAAACCTTCCTCTTGAATCACTCTATCTATTGAAAAAAATCCGTTACGTAGTTTAAAGATCTAAGCATACATAGGGACAGACAGCGGAAAGCGACTTTGTTTTATACTATTTAGTGATTATAGCTGCTCCGTTATTTGTTATCATAGGGTCAATGTTATCAATATATGCGTAAATTGAGATTAAGCGTACCCTTCCACTATTTAGGATTCATAAATGCGTAGTATCTTACATTACAGCATTACACGCAGTAAATTATCGTACGAAGCGGTCTAGGTACAATATAAAGCGATAAATGTGGATATATTTGAGCCCCAGCCTATATATCAAGATAAACAAGATCTTGTGTCTAGAGGGGCTTATAGCGTGGAAAAACCTTATATAAGGGTCTATACAGGATTTATTTAATTTTAGTATCGAGAAAAAACAGTAATAACAAAATATATTAGGATTCCTTTTAGGTGTCGAGAAAAAACAGACATTATTGAAGTAAAAACGCCGTATAATATAGATGCTTGCATACATCGTCATCAATACGTTTCTGACCCACTGATGGGCACAGGTGACCTTTGAAAGGGACGTGTTTAGATCAAAGTTTTACAAGCTGGCCAAGTAAAATTAACATACCCCTGAGAACTTTTCTAAAAAAACTTCAACCAAAAAAGCAACAGCAAGTTACGGGAAGCAGAAATATGCAAATCCAGCAAACCATGCAAGTGTAGACCTAAATTTTAGCTAACGGTTTAAAATATGAATGGAAAACCTTTCAAGCCGTCGTGTTTCGATAAAGACATGCATAAATGCATATGCAAGATGATTGGCGGCAAGCCAGCCCGCCAGTGGCTGTACCGGCTTCAAGCCCCAAGGGTGCCTATCAACTTATCAAGTTAGTGAAATCAACAGATGTGGCAAAAAGGCAGCTTTATATTTTTATTTAGCAAATCATATTTGAAGGTATAGTAACAGTAGAAACGGCGAACTAGAAAACAATCTGGCAAACTCATGTACAATCGTAGAACATAAATAAATTCTAAAAGCAAGTGAAATTTAATAAATCTTTAGAAAAGTATCCATTTTTTCTTAATATCCATTGATAAAATAAATTTAAAATAATGATTCGCAATTGAATGGTAAGAACGATCCAAATTAACGTATACCCCATGCGACAAAAGAGAAATCTTTTGTCGTTCTCTTCAATTTCTTTGGATAATTTAGCAAAACACAAGAAACCGTCTAAGAATTTAAGAATCGATATTCTACCTTTTAAAACAGTAAATAATATATTTTTACCGACTTCGAAAAGGAGGAGGTACTATGTTCGGATGTATGTATTTTTTTTTTTTTTATGTTACAACTCCAGGATATCAACATAACCAGGTTGAATATAACAAACATATATTGCAAAGTCAAGTACATGAAATACAGTAGGGATGGTGAGAGGGGTTGGCGGCATGTTGATTTGTACAAAAGCTTATAAATTTACATTTGCAAATGTTGACGCGAAATATAACTCACTTTTGTAACCCGCGGCGAGGTTCTGCTGACAGCTCAATTTTATTGTTTGAAATATTTCAAATGAATATTAATAGACGATTTATCTGCATGATTATTATGGTACTTATTGATTGCGCTTGAGATTCACGTGCTTTAATGGTGAGGGAAATCACAAGCTTGCTAGTTCAAGAATAAAATCAAAAGAATCATTTAAGTCTACGAATTTGAATCTTGTTAGCATTTTTTTTTATAAAATGGAAGTAACAAACGAGAAAACAGTAGGACTGTGATCTTATCTAACTAACATTAGGACTGTGATCTTATCTAAGGTTGGCCACAGATGTTTTGTTACCCCTGAGGACTGAGTTGGGACGCATTGGGTAAGTATGTATCTCTTATCACACACTTTAAACCAGAACACAGCAGCGCTACACTGCTGTTCTAAGCTCACAAAGGGCTTTTCCACCTTTCAAAAGCATAGTGAATTGTTGCCTAAACTCCTCATATTATGAAGAGAGACTTAATTATATCGATAATGATCACCGTATTTTGCTTGAAAAGAGCTTAAATAAATAAATCGTTGAAAGCATTCCAAAGACATAATCTTTAAATCAGTTATCATAATAGTAGAGTGTTGGCTCGTAGCTGGAACCTCAGTGCACATGCCAAGAGCAACATGTGATTGATCACATGTCGATGGCGAGAGTAATGTTAGCGTGATCAATTCGATTGCTGATAACGCGGTGAAACTAAATTCTGTGGCAATATTTTACAGAGAGATAAACAAAAACTTTCTTATTAAACAGAAACTGTTTAGTAAATAAAGGGACTAATGACACGACTCATCTACTACTAGAAGTGGGTTTAGCATCAATGTACTGGCGTGAAATTTAAAGTTATATAGGGCATTTCAAGTTCCAACTGAATCCTTGGGAGTTCAAAGCATCTGTGTTAAATGTTAAGTACAACTTTTGTCCTATTTACCTACGCTTAATAGCCTACAGGCAGACCTTAATTTCGGGCAGACTAACCAAGTTAGTTTAAGCTGAAAAACCTAGCAAAACATCCAGTGTAAATATAAAAGTACAATCGTCGTGTAGACTGTTTCGCTCTAATTTCTTCAAACAACTTGCTCAAATGATTGTTTCGTAATCTTGGAAAAGCAAAGATGTCCCAAATGACGGGAGGCGTTGACCTAAGTTAACGACCTATCCAGCTTGACTAACGGCGAATTACATTACTTATTGTCTGCAATCTATACCTAAATAAGCGACGTTGAACTCGCAATTAGGCAAGAGCTCATAAACATTAAGTAAATTAATGTACACATACCTACAAATATACGAAACACAAGGTTTGCGAATGAAGTAAATTGGGGACGAAATGAGGTTATGAATGGAATTTTAAACGCGGGTCGGGCGACATCATGTTCTACAAAGACGAAAATCTACGAACAGATCGTCTGATTGCTGACAATGCTAAAGCTAAAGTGAATAAAACCTACAACAGAAAATGAAGAATCTATTCCTAATTGCTGACGTACAAGCAATGAAATAGAATAAGTTCTTGTGCCCGAAATCCGTAGTCAAGCAGCATTATTTTACGTAACACATTTACTCGTATTTACAATAAAAGGTGTGACGTAAGCAGATCTACCACCTGTAAACTGAAACCTGCTTCAATACGTAGAGGCGTTATGAAATTATAATTGGAGGAATATGGTCGGATTACGGCTTCTCCGTGTAGGAATATCGAAGCGCAAAATTCAATTATTTTTCACGGTCGACTAATATTCGCTTGTAATTGTCGGGATTTTTATGTTTAAGGCTATAATTTACAACAGGCTATAAGTAACATTTTTTTTAAATATGTTTTCATGTATTATAATATTTAGGTTTGATTTTATTGTTCTTTTAAAAAAGTTTATCTTTTTTAATAATAGTAATAAATTAGTCTAAAATGAGGTATTTTTCTATAAATGTCAACAGCTAAGTCACAAAATTAAAGAGCGAAATGAAAAATAAACCAAAATGTGTAGGTAGTACTTTTAATAATGACTGACTTGTAATAGTTAAATCATATGATTCTGAGCGTAGGACGTACATTTGCTGAACCACGAACAGTATTTCCACATATGAATTTGATTTAAGAGCTACATAATCTATTCCATTTCCTGTCAACTCTCATTCAACAACATTGAAGCGTAAGTTACCTTGGTATCTTGTCGTAGCTGTCCCACCCCGTGAGGCAATTGTACGAGCTGTATCTGCTCACAGCCATGTTGTCTTCTCTTAACGCCACACTCATGCAGTCCAGCTTCTGATACTCCGGCGACCGAGCGAGTGGTCCTCGGTGGACCTCTCAGCGGTGGCTACCCAACCCTGTTTCGATTTTAAATGTGGAAGTGAGTTTTAAGACTCATTTCCCGATATAAATACTACAAGCGATGTATTTGTTTATTAAAAAATTAAAGTTGGATTTATTGGTCTTAATATCGCAAATTTCGATTTAGAGCTAATCAAATTCACTTTAAATTGAATCGTGTTAAGTGATTGAGCTGATTTTCAAGTCATTATCGGATCGACATATGCAAAGGACGAAGTGTCAGAAAAATCTCTCATCCGGTTGCGATGATATCTTTTTAACCGAACCCTCGTCAAATATGGATTAGAGTCGAGATGGAAGACAAGAGAGAGAGTGACGTTTTTATTTGACAAAATCATTCATTTTTGTTCAAGTTGGGGATGAAACCACACAGATCAAGTTAAACGTTGGTACTTGAATTGTTTTTTACATATAAACTATATAAACGTTGGTACTTGAATTGTTTTATACATGTAAACTTTATATGTAGCCGAGAATTTTTATCATACATAAGTAAGGATTATTTTAGTCAATCTTCATTTATTTTATCTCATCTACTCCCGAGAGATCAGTCAAAAATATTTGGATTCATTTGATGATTTCTATTAAACGTAATGCTTCAATTAAGTAATTTCAAAAACTCATATTTTGGTTTTTAAGTATTGTGAATTTCTTTGTAATTTTTTTTAGCTTTAGCAAATGTTTAAAAAAATGTATAAATTATAATTAGCTCATCATTTTCTTAAATAATTTAAAGAGTTAATTTTAACTGGGGGATCAGTTAATCAAGATTCTTCTGGAGTTAGTTTAATGTAAAAATGTTTAACACGAGGTGTGATATTTATTTAAACACTTTATTTGCGTGATAGTTTAAAAATATTTTAGAGATAGCGCGGTTTTTCATTTGAAATTTATTTTAGACTTAACGCAGTATCTGGTTTAAAAATATTTTAGAGTTGGCGCGATGTTTGGTTAGCAGTGATGTGGGGAGCCGGGATGCAAGCTCCAGTTTCGCGTATGGATAATAATTGAATCATCGTTGGCGGTTGCCGTGCTGACTCTTTGTTGAGATGAATTCGTACAGATATATGTCACGAAATAATACGAGTCGGATTCCAATTTAGAACTAGCATATGCAAATTGTTATTTGGTGCAATACTGTATGAATTTAATTAATCCAAGTATTAATAAATTTTATTTGTTCGTATTTAGTGTTTTCTTTTTTTTTAATATATTTTTTTTACGTATAATAAATGAAATCGTTATTTATTTCAGTATATTGATACATTAAAAAACGAACACGTTTTTTAAAATGCTAAAACGACTTAAACATCCTTTGTAATTTTTTGCCGTATTTACGCCAATATAATTATTTAGAGTATCAGAAATAATAACAATTACAAAAAATAACTTCATAAAAACGGAAAGGTAACAATTTTTTAAACTGTAAAATAATTGTTTTGTATGATGTTATTAAGAGTTTAAGTAATTACAAGTCACAAGGTGTCGCGAGGGCGGTGGACGAGCGACCGCGGCGCGCGGCTGGTCCCGACTGAGGCCGCGAGTCCTCCACCATTGTACCGGCCACCGGTCGATCGACGTGTTGCTCGACAAGTCGGCCTAATCATCAGTATGTAACCCCTACGCCGATGCTTCAATCTAAAATCGTATCGAGTAGTCGGTTGAAAATATGTAATGATGTTATTTAACAGCGTCGACCTACGCGCGGTATAAAAAAGGTCTCCTTACAACCTACAACACTCAAAGCTTTGCTTTGTGCTGAACGTGTCCAATGTTTCGTAGCCGACTACGGTTGCGACATGCTGTGCCATAGCTCAGCGCTCAGCAACGCGTCATGGCATACAGCATCGTGTGTTATACGAGCACATGTTTATCAGTTGGCTTTCGTGGGAAGGCACTAGTTACCTATTACAGGCTTTTTACCTACAATAGGCACCAGGTTCTCTTTGTAAGTTTAAATATACTCATAATTATGTTTTAACATGTTCTTTATCTTAAGGTTTATAAAAAAATCTCTCATACTGTAACAGGTTTACTTATAACTTAAAAATGGCAGTTGCATTATATTTAATAATTACTAAAAAACAATTACTTTTCTTTCAACTGATTTAACGATAAAAAAATCTGCTTTAATTCGAAACTTTGCAGTCCAATTTTATAATATTAGTAAGTAGATATACATTATTTAATTTTCATACCCCTCACTGTGAGTTCAAGGGATAAAACGCGCTTATAAATGATATCCATTAGTAAGGGTCACGTGTGACTTTGCAGCACATATGCGAAAAGGATTAATAATTTTATGAACAGCTAATGTAACGTATTGCGCTCTGAAAGTCACTTGGACGGAATACTGCATACTTAAGGTAGTAATATTTTATGTTATGCTCTGTCTGTACAAGATCACAGCTTCACAGCATTCGTTTATTCTGCAGGTTTGATCGCTGCTGTGTTTTAGTTTGAAGGGTGTAGTAATTTATCGCAGGTGGGAGAAGCCCCCTTAACTAAACAATGTTGGCCACAGATGCCTCGCTACCCTAGGCTATGTTGGAACCTCGAATAAGTATGTATCCCTTATCTTCACCCTTTAAACTAAGATACAGCAGAACGCAACATTGCTGTTATTAAAAGAACAAGTGTGACGTTGGTACCGCCGGAGTCGAACTTCAAAGGTCTTAAAATATCTATTATCCTAAATATCCTTTAATTAAATTTATACATTAATTGGAAATTGAAACTAAAACCATATTACATAATAATATAATGTTACTATAATGATTTACACGGTAAAGTTC
Organism: Urbanus proteus proteus; assembly: GCA_018251915.1. NCBI lineage: Eukaryota > Metazoa > Arthropoda > Insecta > Lepidoptera > Hesperiidae > Urbanus > Urbanus proteus. The sequence goes on from DWPV01004985.1 coordinate 9,498, forward strand.
AATAACTTTGAACTATATAATTCCCAGCAAAGTTGAAAAACTTGAACTGTACGACGGATCAGTGGTCTACTTGTGAAATACAAATGCGAAACTAAAAACTTGCAAAATTCGTAACTAAAAAGTTACAAATATAAAACTTCACAGCCGCTCATCAGCTTCACAGAAAATATAATTATAGGTATTATGATAATTATACAGGCGATTGGTAAAGCGTTGGCAATCTCTTAGGTACATGTAGGGGAGGTCATTTGCCACTGAATGACCCCTTATGATCACTATGCAAATCCCAAGCATTTTTGAGTAATTTCATATTTTATAAATTTTTAAATTATCTTTGGTAAATACAAATTTAAAATTTAAAAAATTGTTCATGCATAAAATGTTAATTTATTAATGTGATCTTCTTGCCAATACTTTACCAATCACCCTGTATATTGAGTAAAACCACCTACTTCGTGGATGAAGACGGCAGGACCCGTCGTCGCTCGACTTCTGGGGCACCACCGTCACATCTTTCTGGGATACATTACAGTTGTCCAAGAGCTACAGTGACCACTAGGTGCTCTCTATGCCGTAACTCACTGCTGTATTAATGATAAAAATATCTAATTATATAGGATTTTAAGAAAATTGTTTAAAAAAAGACTGAAATGAAGTTCCCTATTTTACTTTCAAATCTAAGCCACTTTATATCAAGCCTTAATTTTGCAACGAGGTAATAAGCTTACGAGCTCAATCAAAATTGCAATTTTATTTACATGTAACGCGCTAACGTAAACGCAAGTAATCCGTACTATGAAAATAGTTTATAATACTTACAGCCAATACGAACTAATCCTAGTTAATATGCAATAAGCAGCACCTGGGTTAAATGCGGCTATTCCTAGGGGAGTCAAGTTTACGTTATTATGTTAAGGCAAGACGGGAGTCTAACTTAGAAACAGCAAAGCTTAAGGCTCTTGTCTTCACTTCAGCAAGCAACGAATAATTGTGGAGCGAAGAGAAACCCTTCGTATATTTTAATGGTATTTTTAATAACATAACACACGTTTTGAATCCATAACATAAGGTTATTCATTTCTGTGATGAATTGAGACAAAAGTATCTGAATGATATAATGGTATACAACATAATTATAAATATGGATAAAATCCATATAAATCGTAAATATAAGAGTAAGGAGTTAGTGCCATTTTCTTGTCACGCCCACAGCTCGATTGTTCGTTCCTTACAACATGCGTTTGTGTAGCACGCGTGACTGTAAACTATACGTGTCACTTCCAATCTAATCTTTCCATTGGAAGTAGCACGCGGGCGGTAACACGTGCGACAGGAAAAAAGTTCATCCACAGGCTTTACCAGCTTTATGAGCTTTACCATAATGCCAATTTTATATCTTTCATAAAACGGTACGAAGTCCATAGTTTGAGGTTTGACAAGTGGTTCATTATAATTAAGAAGTAGATGGTCCTGTCGATAATTTGTACTCTGATTGATATCGTCTCACGGGAGAAGTGTTTGCAGACACTGATAATGGGAAGATGTAAAGTAAATACATATTACATCAGATTTGAAGTTTGATTCAATCAGTAGTTAAATTGATTTGTTTAATCGAGAGCAATTATAAATTTGTTTTGCTAATGGTCTCTAATTTATGCTACAAAAATGTAAAATTAACTGTGTGACGAGACTTTAAAGAGAGGCTATCACTTCTTTTTCTTGTACGTCGTAAGCGCAATCTATCGTCCATCGAGTATCCGGAATACGGCCAACTTCATCAAATACACAGCGACATTCACAAAATTGATTTTAAAAATTTAATTGATGGATAATGAACGTTTTTTTATACAATTTTCTTTAACTACTCGCATGGCGGAGCAGACCGGTTTCCCTAGCAATGAGTTACGGGTACTATCCTCAGCCAGATAAATATGGTTAGATAGTCAGGTAGAAAAATTAAGCGGTCAGTTTTGATTTTCGTTTTGATAGGGGTGTTTGTGCATTCGTGTTTGTGTATCTGTCGCATCCATGACAGGAAAAAATGTATAAAGCGAAGCGATATTTTTAATACTAAAAAGCATAACAGGTGACATGTATGTATGTATGTTAGCTTCATTCCATAACACATTATTAACAATTTTTATTACGTGTTAATTTTAAACATAGTTGTCGGTTGTTGTTTATGTTTGGTTTCTAAAGATATTATGTTTAACCGTGCTATATAACTATGTAGCATGGTTGACATTGAAAGTTGAAGTGCGTCGCCGTAAGTAATTGCTAGCCGGCGTCATGGGAATGGTACTCCACTGAACCGCTAATTAAACACAAAACACTACCTGGTTGGTCATTTATGTCCTATCAATGTCACTAGGAGTCAATTACTTAAAATTGGAGTTACCTATAGGATGAGAGTGAATGTAGGAAGTAAAATCTGCTGTAATGAAATTCTAGATTTTATTTCTAGATACAAAATTATAACTAAGGAAGAGTGAAGGTCGCTAAGAAATTAATTACTTGTTAAATAAAACCGCTAGTTAAGCGATAAGACCGCCTATTGTGCCTTTATGTGTAACTTTTTATTTCAACTATGTTTTAAGGTATACAATAAAGAATTTTTGTATTGTATTGTACTTGTTATTTTTCCTGATTTTCCTATTAAGGTGTAATTAGTAACATACATACGAACTCTTCATACTCTTCTTAACGGTTCCTAACAAAAAAGAGAGACATATGTTGAAGATCTATCGATGTGAATTTTTGGGCGGTCTATCATTGTTTTCGATTCAAATACTTCGTAATGTAAGGATAATTTTAACCCAACTCAATAATGTTGAATCAATGTTAGTTGCCCAGCCAAGCAGGTCATTGTGAAGGATTTACGGTAGCTATCCCAGAAACAAAGCATACGACGATGGATAATTACACAAGAGGCGAGCCTCAGAAGTTAAATCAAAAGCAAAAAGACAATTCAGCGTTAAATTAATGAACAGTAACCACCCATAGAGAACGAATTCTCTCATCCGGTCCGTTTGGTTGACCAAATAAAAAGCTGTTGCGTAGTAAGCTAATGTTAAAATTAATGCCTGGTTTAGAAACTTTTTATATTTATAAATGGAAATGGCACACGAGAATGCTGCCATACAGTCGCAGACGTTCGTAGACATCCGTTATCAATACTGTATAGGATTAGATCCTGTCTAAGGTCACAGGCGAACTATTGCTAATGAATAAACAATTTATAATGACTTTGAAAACGTAATGCAACGCAAACGCTTTGAATACTTTGAAAATTGATACTGATAGGTGTGCAATTCGCATATTGTTAGTCTCTGTTATGAATACACCAGCACATCCTTCATTCTAGTTAACACCTCACGAGAACAAGAAGGGATAGAAATTTAATATGATTGTTCTAGATATACACATCGTTTGTACGGT
>DWPV01004986.1:0-12933 GCA_018251915.1 Urbanus proteus proteus
ATGTTTATGTATTTTCATTCAACAGGCATGCAGTCTACACCTATAATTGTAATGGCATTAAGCTTGACCTTTATTTGCATTGTTACAACTTTAAAATGTATAAATGTACATTATGTTGGTGTTCAATAAATAAATAAATAAATAGATTAATTAAAGACTAAGATGGTCGCCTCATTGCAAATGATCTGTGATTATTTCCATAATACAATTAAATAATATTTATCAAACATCCATAAAGTTTAAAGTAACAAGTAAACCTACCATTCATTTCATCACAGAAGTAAATAAATTTAAAATAAATTTATAAGCAGATTATGGAATTGAAACTTTTTCCAGCTCAGATCAGGGAACAAGATAAAGAGAAACTGCACCGCGACATCGGCAGTACGTCTTCGATCTCTAAGCATAAAACTTTAAACCTGGGGTCGACGGAGACTAAACTCCTTACTTAAGAAGAAACTTTCAGTACGTGTTTGTTTTGGAGCAGATGCTTTTGAAACATGCTGAATTGTCTGTCGAAACTTATCTTCAAACTACCCTGATGTATACGTTACATATTCGAGTATACTTACCATTACGATATACACATTTTTCACAAACAAGTTATTTGTAAGGTATAGCATATTTTGAAAAACTAAAGTAATAAAGACTTTGTGGTCATTTTTTTACAGTCATTCAGACCAGGAGAAAATAATGTCATATATCATTGTATTGATTTGTCATTAAAAAAATGAGATTTAGGAAGCTAATACAAGACTGTGGTTGATAGTTATCAGGCATTTCCAATTAGTGACGATAATAATCCTTGATAGACGACGTCGATCACTGACCATAGGTGACGACAATCGCGCAACGTCGTCGATGGTCGTCGACATAATTGTGTTCAATCCAGTAGGTACTAGGTACACTCAAGTGTGTTTTGCTGAACGCTGAATTCAAGTAAGTTTCTTAGTACCACATAGTTAAATATATGCAAAGTAAAAGCATTGTACTAAACTGTTCCTTTTAAAAATATGACACTGTAAATGTAACTTTATTTACCTGGTATACAGCAAATAAATGTTGTCAGCCGGGTTTGCCTTGATTTTCTCGAGATGGGTGATGTTGGGCTCGCCGGACAGATTTAACATCTTAAAGATATCCTCGTTGTGCGTAGCTGCCGTATGTGCGGGTGAAAATAACAGCACTAGAAAAAAAATGAAATTTTCATCAGAAAAAAATCATGGTCTGCAAACAGCTGAAATGTTTTTGCTGAGTATATCTAAGAACACTCTTGATCACGTTTCTATTAAAATAAATAGAGCCACATGAACTATGATACGGATAATAATAAACACGTTAATAAAACCTCTATACATCATGGGTAGCAACACATCTGTAACTGACCTCAATTTAAGCTTCACTTCCATCGGAAGCTCCAACAAATTGGACAATAGTTACCACTTACCATCAGCTGAACTGTATTTTCATTTGCTACGTTAAAATAAAAAATACGATATAATAACGAAGTAAGAAAATTGCAATTCTGACTCCCAATCGGAATTACGTAATTTAAAGATAATTACTCGTTCCCACGTCGACATCAATTCCGATCTTCCAGAATCAATAAAAAGAAATGGAGTTTTAAATAAAATCGCTCAGTGTCTCTCGCGAGCGTAGAAAGTTTTGGTAATTTAAATAAAATATTGGCAGAAGTTCAACTCATGCGCCATTCCTTGCTGGAAATTTGATTTTGAAAAGAAATTCGTCTTCTTCGAGTTGTTGTTACGCTAAAAGAAAACTTGGCATCTTCAACTGTGGCTGAAATACTTGGAATTTTCAAATAAAATTTAGAATGGATCAAGATCTTTAATGTTTTGACATGATTCTATGTAAAATCACACGCCAAGAAGTGAAATCTTATTACTTTCTTTTTATATAATTGTTATATTGCATGGACCAATGCGCACACCCGGTACACTGCTCCATTAACATTTGAAAGCATGAAATTGTAATTATTTATTTGTCCATGTCAGGTGGGATCTGCATATTTTTGAGTTCTGCTTACATTTTATTGCGGAACTATGCGTTTAAATAGAAAAAGATGATAAAATATAGGGCAACTAAACATATTTTATTTCCAACAGTAAATGAAGCACCAACTTTTACTAATAATGTTTTTCTTAATCATGTAGATATATTATGTTTGTTGCCAGAGCTCAGTCATTTGACATCATTAACTGAGGCAACTTCTGTATTGACAGATAACGTAAATAAGACTCAAGACGCGCCACCGAATACAATTTTTGTATTTCCTTATCCGACTTCTGCCCATCACCCTTCATAGTACGACCCTTTATCTTCTTTACTACGTTTAGTTAGATGTCTTACCTATTTCAACCGTTTTCTTAATCATAATTCTGATTGTGTCCTATAAATTAGTTATATTACCATTTCAACTTGCTAACCTGAAAGCTCGTTTTGTGTAAGGTCTTAAACCTAGCAATTTCCCACTGCTGGGCACAGGTCTCCTCTCAGTGTGAGAGGCTTAAAAAGCATAGTCATTGGCCACGTATGAATTTCTAGACTTTGCACACGTTTGAATTTTTTTAAAGAACTCTCAGACGTTTAGACTTTTATTACGATGTTTTCCTTCAGCGTAAAACACTTATCATTAATTTCGAATAGGCATGCATATTCATGCATTATGTTTATAAAACCACATATTTACTATCTTTTGGCATCTTTAAAATATCTATAGACTTTGTCTAACTCAAAGCCCGTCATTTTCAAAACTACTCGAAACTTTTATCGGAAGCGAAACAAAAGTATCGGTTAACAGACACCGCAGTGAAGTTGTAAACTTGCAGACAGAATCCGACCACAAAGGGCGTCGTAATCGACTAACTATCTGATTCGCTCAAGATGTTTAACTTGTAAAAGTTTTAAATTGACTGGGAAGTGGAAAAACGTCGACGCTCTGTCTATGCATAAAACTTAGAAAAAGCGCGAGTAAAGAACGTTAAACTTACACTGAATTTTGAGAAAAATGTATTCTTACTTCCGTATCCGTTGTTGAAGATCAGTTGATTGTAGACTAGATACCTTTTTTTTAGTTTACCAAGAAAACAATATTACAATTTAGGTAAAGCGTATATCTATTAATATATTTATTTTTTCTAGTTGGTTCTATGACCACTAGATTTAAGATAATGGAATTAGAATTAATTCAAATAGTTGTTTCTAAACCATTTTTATCGATAAAATGCAAACGCGTATGTATTGTATAATTATCTATTAATGTACAATTTATTGAAATAGACTTAATATTAAGTAAATCGCCATGGTAACGATACCTAGGAAGACGACGTAGATTCATCGTATTACCTTTACTATAATTTTCACCTACTTATAATTTTCACAGATCACATCTTATTTCCACAGTATTTTTTTACAACACAATATTTTTTGCATGTAATCAACTGTCTACTCCATTCATATAAAAAAGCTAATGGGAAATTCAAAACAAGAGAGTATCCCCTGAACTATGTTTTAACCCTTCAAATTCCAAAAAAGCAAAACCCGGCAATAATCACTTGATAAAATAATAAACGAAAGCTAAATTCAAAGAGAAATAGACAAACTTGTACATAAAAGCAATAAAAGTTGAATACTAAATTTTATTTGCTTCAAGTTTATAGTCAGTGCAGAGTCATTTGCATGCTTTTGCTTCAAGTATCATTATATGAAGAGCACTTCACGATCTGTGATTTATTATGGCTAATCAAAATATGGATTTTCTATTTTAGAAAGAGCAAGAGAGTGAGAAGGATAAAGAAGAGGAGTTAGAGATAGAACGTAAAGGTAGCAGAGTTTTTTGCAAAAGTGGCCTTTAGGGTTCGACTCTTTCGACAACACCATCTTTCTGCCTAATAACAGCAGTTTTGAGCACTGCTGAGTTTTTCTGCGTAATAACAGCAATTTTGAGCGTTGTTGTGTTCTGATTGAACACGTGTGATAAGGGAGACATACTTATCCCAGGCTTAGTCTTCAACGGTATCAATGCATTTGTGGTCAATCTAAGATGGGATTTTTATAGGTACACTATATATTATTCTCAGTTAATATGTATTTCTTATAAAGAACATAATCTGTCTAAGTCCATTATAAGTATTGTATAGCTATATTTAAGATTAATTTGCATTCAGCCATTACTAGTAGATATCGTATAGCGACATTCAGACCGACTAATGCTTTCTAAGACTGTACTAGCAGATGGGCTCCGCGCCTTGCCAAACCGTTTTGCTGAAACGATCATTCGGTACAGTCACTGACATACCTATTAAAGATGTGATATTGTGTAAGGGATACCTTTAGAACAATAATATGGAAAAAAAAATCTGCACTTAAAAATCCGCGTGGTGGAACAGTAACCATACTGAGCTGATTCGCAGCACGTTCTGGATTCGATCCCAGAACATCGAATGTATAAATGATGAATTTAAATTTCTGTTGTGTCCTTAGAAAGCGTCATTTATTAATTTACCTAACCTATCCTTCTAGAAAACTCAATCGCCGATATAATTATTTAATTAATATGTGGCTTCTAAAATTTACACGCAACTAGAATTTTGATATATGGTATTAAATTACTAACTAGAATACATGATATGTATGTGAGAATATGCTTTACAGTCTAGCAGTGGCCTATTCTGAATATATTCAGTTTATCATACAATGGATATGTGAGGAAATATATTCATATTTCCTATGTGCTGCTACAAATCAATTTAGGCGTTATATCGAATAACTAAGGGTGTTTTCATATGAGACGATTTAAATCGGACTACAGTCGTGCGTTACAACAGCAGGACATTTGTCGTACTACACACGATCGGTTGTCTTCTTGTCGGTAACGTGCAGAAGCAGTACGTTGTAGGTTCATAAAGAAGACCACCTGGGGGGCGGCAGCTCCCGCGGGAGCTCCCTGGCCTGACGACCTCCGACCATCAGGAGGCCGACCGTCGGCTCGCTCAGTAGCGACGAGTAGTACCGCAACCACTCACTAAACAGTGGGGGATGGTTTATATATTTTACACTTGTACATTATATTGCAGTGTTTTAATTAACTCTGCAGTATTATGTATAAATGTTAAAGATCCGGGGGGTATTTGACCATCTGAGAATTGCCCGGGTAAAGAGGGGATCCTCGAGGCCCGATTTCCTTATCCATCGACCTTCACGCTAACATTGCCGTAACATACGTGAGACCCGAGGAGGTAAGACGTCCCAACGAACGAAAAAAAGACCAAGAAAAAAGATTTTATTTGTCACGAACTATTATTACATATGTAAAAACACAACCATATGCACTCAAATCGACTAATTTTAAAGTAGCCTTTGTGTTAATCACACCACCACATCAGCTTAACGTATTTGGGTCCAAATTTGTATAAAATAACACACGAATCACATTTTGCCATTCAAATAATGGTTCGAATCATCTCATCCTAATCAAATAGCAACTCCAACGCAATACTACAGTACAAGCGACATCGTGCATGAGATGCAAGCCACTTCATCGCAATTTTCATAGCCGTGGTAGCCACAATGCAGCGACAAAAAACTGCAGAGATCTTCTTTTCACTCGGAACTACAGCTAGCCGATATTTTGTCGCTTCCGTGTGGTGTGAATATTGTACATCTAAGGGTCCGTTCACACAGGCCGGCTCGGAGCGGAGAACAGATTTTAATGACCTTGGAAACAGAGTTTTGAGTAATTGTATTAAGATTTATTTCATGTGCACTGCTTTTGTTATTAAGAATGCTTGAACGCACTTCGTGTGAAATAATAAAATTAGCCGATCGGCTATGATTGCGTGCTCTATCTCACTCGCGCAGCCAATCGGTGAAAGAGTTGGCAGCTACGCTCCTACCGATTCCAAGCGTATACAATCCGGTCTGTTTGAAAAGAAAAAGGTGCGCCGATGCCTACCGAGCCAGTCTGTGTGAACGGACCCTAAATAGACACTAAAGGTCTGTGGGTATGCCGTATGGTTATTAGTCTGTGTCGTAGATTCGAAGATTATTCTAATATCAAATGCTGAATATGGAGCGATGCGAAGTGAATACCGGATAGCAAAACTCGATCCTATTGTCTTGAAGTCTAGGTTCAAATGGTACGTAAGTATATCATCCAATATTCTATTATTTCTTATGCCAGCTGTTTCGATAGAATATGGTAGTATTGTCTACAATAGTGGCAGAAAAAAGTAAACCAATATTATAAATCAGATCAATTCGAATAATATTTCCTAAATAGAAGTAATAGAAGATGAAAATTACGTAATCCTAATATTTTTTTAAGTTATTTAGGTCTCAGATTGAATTATTTCAGTTCTGGGCACGGGTCTTCTCTTAGAATGAGACTTAGAGATTCCAAGACCAACCACAAATCGGCTTCAAAACTTGATTTCTTCTAGATTTCTTCACGTTATTAATAAAATTGTCGGAAACGGCGCCTAGTCAGCACTAAAGCACTCGCAAACGAAATCATAAAATTATTAAATACCAATATCCATAAGAGACTACATTTGCGAGACGCTCATAAGAGGGTGATGACACTCCAAGTCCTCAACAGAGGCGGCACTTGCCTTGACTCGAATACGAATCGTCACATAATGAAACCGTGAAAAACACTCGTTCCTCGTGACTCCTTACATTACAACGATCCACCAACCACATGGGATTATAGACACTATCTTCCTTGAAGTAATAATGATTTTAGCGTGTGAGTTGTAAAAATGATCTCCGAATCGCTGTTTGATATTCTGATAACATTTGTGAAATAATAGAAGTTCCTGTTCATGTGAGACACATCTCTCGAGCGTTTGATGAAAATGCGCAATTTCGACTTTATTCGCGAATGGCTCACGTCGCCGGCTAATAATTTGGAGCCCTTTGTTTAACGACTCCACCATTATACTTCAACTTTCCTAAAGTTATAAAGCATAAATTTAACAAGAACAAGAATTCAGCGAGTCTACGTACATTCGTTGTGAAGATGTTTTCCTTTGTGGCTTTAATACGGAAAATGCTCGGAATTCACAGTTCGGTAATTACAAAACATATATCGTTCGTGAAAATTAATTGAAAATTTTAATTGAATTGCTAGATTACTTAGTTAATCTATAGCTGGAAATTGATGTTGAATTAAAATGTTTTGTCTAATGATTCTATGTAGTAAATTTTGCAAAATGTGTAGATAAAGCTAACTTATTTAGCCTAAAAACAGCAGTGTTCAGCGCTTCTGTGTTCTGGATTGAAGAGTGTGATAAGGGAGACATACTTGTTCGAAGCGTTCCAACTTAGTCCTCAAGGGTAGCAACGCATCTATGGCCGACCTCAGGTTAGACTGTGATCTTATTTGGGATTGATTACAGATGTCCATGGGCGGTAGTGGCAACTGACCATCAGGTATACTGCATGCTTGTTTGCTACTTCGATCATATACTCGAATAAATATCTATGTGTTGAATAAATCAACTGGAACGCTAGTATATTTTTCTAATTGCAAGTTTTTCCATATCCCACTGCTGGACACAAGTATCTGAAGTCCCCACGGGTTGTTTGAAGAACTCCGCAAAATTGTGGAGTTGAATGGTGCCATGAAACTTAATCAAAATAATATTGTGTTGTGCATTTTTGGATTTGGTGATATGTCTAGCAGTGCACTAAATATCAGGCAAACTTAACGCCCGTTTGCTACTTACATAAAATGAAAAATAAGTTCTATAAAGAAGTAAAGTAATCTCTCAGCGTAATAAATTGTTTAGAACTTTTCGCGGAAAATTCACACGATCCACTTTGTGAAAAAACGGATTTCGATCTTAATTTACGGCGGAACAAAGCAAAATCTGTCCGAGCTTCGGCAATTTTAATTAAAACATGTTTGTCGATTATTAATAACAATGGACTTATTCGAAGACCTTTGCTAACGAAGCATTTTGATCTGAAAAGGGTTGATCTTAAAGGACTCGTTTGACGACGTAAAAGTGAAATTCAATAACATTGAATACTTGTCGAAATCTAAGTTAATTTGCTATCGACAGGTTTTCGTTTACAGCCAATGCCCTGAAAGTTGAAATCCAGTATGTATATTTAAGACGAGCTGGTTCCCGTTGTTTCATTCGCATTAAAAAAGATAAAATTAAGTATACGAATTTTGATGAAAAATAGCCTATAGCACTAAGTAAAATTGTATCTTTAAATAGGTGAAACAATTTTTAAAATCGATTCAGTAGTGTCGGAGTCTATTCAATTCAAACAAACAAACAATTAAATCTATCTGTTGTATGATTGAGATAACCACAAATAAAGTTCTGAATTAAATTTACAAGATTGAAAATTTATTAATAATCCAATTATCATAACCGAGAATCGAACCTAACACCACACTAAGCAAACACTGCGCCTGAATCGGAACTACCCCACGATGTAAATACTTACAAACCTTGGTCCAATATCGGAAACGAAATATTAAAAATACATAGACACCGCACCGCACTACGATAGCCAAATAAACCGGCACCGAATTAATAATGAAGGTGCTACGGGGATATTGGTAGATTGTTTACATATAGTCTGAACGCCAGTCCGTTTGTAAATGTTTGTAAATGCAAGGATCAATTTGATTTCTTTTCGATTTTTTTTTATTACCGAAGTAGCAAACGAGCGTGCGGGTTGCTGATGGTAATTGACCACAGATATGGTCACAGTTCTACTTGGGGTTGACCACAGCTTGGTACCCCTGAAGACTAAGATATAACGCCTCGAATAAGTATGTCTCCCTTACCACACCCTTCAGAATACAGCAGGTGTTTACATCTGTAACCAATTCCACATAGAACAGAGCATAGAACAGAAATAAAAATCGAGTTATCGAGTTATTCAACGGCAAATAACTCGATAGTTAAATAACACCTGTTTAAGAATAATATTTACCGGCATAAATAGCTAGCAGTAAGTAATACGACCAAAAACCATTCTTCCTAATATCGCAAAACAAGGAAAACTTGTACAAACTTAGCGCATAAAGCCAAATTCGATTAAATTGTTATCTACCACACAACTCCGTGGGAAAACTCAAGTTTATGTACAAATTATTTGAAATTCACACGAAAGCCTGTTTTGCTTTACCGGCAATAATAAACACACCTTGTTCCCTGACTTGACAAGTTTCTTTGTCTTAATTTAGGTTGGGCACAAAACTACGTGCTTACAGTCTTCAATCTTATCTTTCTTTTCTTCTTGTTCTACTTTCGTCTTACTAATTCTTCTCTCCTCTCTTCTTATTCTCCTTTCTCCTATCTTCTCTTATCTTAATAATGTTATAATAGTGAAAAAATGTGTGGATAAATGGATATTTAAGACTCTTTCACGCAAAAACACATAATCAGATTTAGATGAATTTTACACAAACTTTACTATCTGTAATAACGCAAGATATTTTTTACCTTGTTAAACGTAACCCGGGCGGGCGGGCGGGCGGAGCTGCGTGAAAAACCTAGCACAATAAGGTCAGCAAGCACATTTAACCGAGTATTATTAAGACTTCTTGAGACCAGTCACAGAAACTTACCGTTCGATTCGTGTCGTTCGTTTGTTACCTCCCTAAGTCCTCCACCTCATCTCTCTCGTAGTCTCGTCTTTACTACACCTTTAAATCCAGCACACAGCGTTTAAAACTATTGTTAAAACTCTAATAGGATTCTCATAGTAAGACAGTGATGGGTCGATAAAAAACAACTCAGTAACGAGAATGCTAGGAAGGAGAGATTCTATTTCCTTATAATATTCCCACAGATTAAGTTCCGTTCATTAACGTTTTCGCTTAAAAGCCTTTTAAGTCTAGCGCTAAGTTGACCCAGATATGGAAGTTTAGCGTCTTGTCAATGCAATAAGCCTAAGTTTCTTAACTATGTCATTTTAGGGTTCTGTGCAAAGATGGAAAGAACCTTATGATTCATAAAATCTTGAAATCGAATGGCTTAAATTTACGAATGCGAAATACTTATTACTTAATAATTTCAACATGAATTTTAATTGTTTTTTAGAATTGAGGCGCAATAAGTAATAATTATACAGGCACATAAGTTTTATTAAGAACCGAAATATGATAATCATATAATTATCTTTAAGTGCATCTTAAAATTATTTTGTTAACAGATAGTCCTAGTTTCTAATATTGGGTAGATACGGAACACGAGTCTGACTTCCAATTATATTTTATAAAGCAGCTGTGCAAGAAATGTTTTTACAAGAGTCAAAGTGAGTAACAACACTATTTAACAGAATTATTCAATAAAGAAGTCAAAAGTTTTATTGAAAAATATAATATTTTACAATAAGAAAAAATAAATAGTAGTATCATGAATACCCGTTAGATTTTAAAAGGTGGTAGAACCTTTCGTGGTTCATCGAATACTGAGAATTTTAAGCGCTGCTGTATTCTGGCTTAAACAGTGTCGTAAGCGAGAAACGAGTATATCTATTCGAGGCGTACCAACTAAGTCATGAGGCGACGCATCCGCACATGTCCGCCTCAGGTAGTATCTCATCTTATTTGGGCTTCATTACAGGTCTTCATAAGCAGAAGTGAGAACTTATGATTGCACCTGATGATAAAATATTATGCTTGGAAATTTGCTACGAGACATGATTCGAAATGATGAAACCCGTATACGAACTAAGCTTACCGACATAACTCTCAAAATTAGCAGGCTGAAGTGGCAATAGGCAGGCCACATCGCTCGAAGGACCAAAAACCGTTGGGGAAGAAAGATCCTCGAGTGGAGACCACGTTTAGGCAAAAGGATCACAGGCTGCCCTCCGACTAGGTGGATTGATGACCTGAAGAAAACTGCGGGAAACCACTGAATTCCGAAGGTACAGGACCGGATGAAGTAGTGTCATTTAAGGGAAACCTATGTACAGCAGCACCTCAAAAGACTGATGGATGGATGATAAACACCCAAAAAGCATGACTGTCACTGTGTAACGATGACATCATTTCATAAAACTGAAACAAAAATTGCAAATAAACCAAAAACATGACCGAAACAACAAAAGCTTGAGATATTAAATTGTCGACGGAAAACATTTTCGTGGAAGAACTGCTATAAAGCAGAGCAGCCATTCTCCCGAAAAAGTCATAAGCAACAAGCTCGTAAAACTAGGACATTAAGTTTGATTAAATGTCTTCCCCACTTGACCACGGCCTTGTAATATAAAAACTATTACAGCGCGAGTGTAAAAGTTATTCCCCGAAATAACAGACGGTCCTTACCGATTGGCTATACCGTGAACGATGAGGCGATAAGCGATAGTCATTAGTCGCTCATAAAATGTTAACAGTAAATTAGTATAAGAACTATCAATACAGAATCATTACACAAGTAGGTTTTGTACGTATTCCTATTAATATATCTGATAATTAATAAAGTACGTGTTGCATCTATTTTTGTTAAGTTAAATGCATTACTCGCATAAATAAATATCTTAACAGAATAAGTTCAACTGTTATTATTATCCCTAAATATCCATAATTTTAAGAAATTTCTATACCTGCAATAAATACCTGTATTGATAAGCGTACTAAAATAAATCACCCTTTAAAAGTTGCGTACCTACTTTGAGCATATACCTACAGATACATGCAAAATGTATAAGACTATAAGACAAATATGTGCGTAAATCTGGTTACGTACCTACTCTTAGTAATTATTTAAATAAGACAACTTAATCTAGAATTGTTAGTTTGGCAAAATATTTGTCACTCTGTCAGTAGAACAAGTGTCTGAACCCACTTAACTGGTATGTGCGCGAGTTTTTGTCGGATTTCAGTCTAGCAGAAGTCCGAAATCTGTTGTATTAGTAAAGTAATTTGTCCCGGGTTCGCTCGCAGCGGAACGAACTTTTCTAATCTAAACTGTTGGCCCGGTCGCGTTCAATCTTCGTGGAAACTCGTTCACTACTCACACTACCTCACTATTGATGGAAATAGCACATGCCGGAATTGTGTTCAAAAATTTTTGTGTCCTTCATACGTTGGACTCAGTTTTGTATCCTCGAAATTGATGTTAGATCACGTATTTCGTGTTTTGTGAAATATTTGGATTATTTCTGGTTACTATTTGGAGATTTTAAATATTTACTTATTTTGTGTCTTTCCACGATGGACTCAGGTTTGTTAAAGTGCATCACTATCAAAATTGACGTTAGATATATTTTAGGTTTTAGAAATATTTGTTTCTTATTAGTGTTTAAATAAAATATAGATAAATAAATACGGAGATTAAATAAAATATTCATTTGTTTTAACTTAATTGTCAAAATCAAAATCAAATTCAAATTCTTCTTTTATAAGTCTAATAGTTCCTTCAGTAATTCAATTGGTTCATTATTGTTAGGTAGTTTAACGGATCTTAAAATAATTTGTCCAAAACACACAGAACTATTAAATTTAACTATATCTATCTTTTCTTTAATTTGTGTAGAAGTTATTTGACCTTTATGGGTTTTTTAATTGAAATAAAAAGACTATTGCCTGCACTAAGTTTGCATCTATATTAAGACACCATATAGTAGGAATATTAATAGGGTCCTGGCTTTCTCGACCACGTTACGTCGTAAATCCCTCTGTGGTTCCGGGAATAAAGCAGGTCCCAGAACATTAAGCTATGGCTCTAAAACAGTCACTTAATACAGTTTATGTCTCGTAACATCTTATTGACTATAGAGTATTATAGAACTCTTTAATTAATTGTCCCGTTTACGAAAAGTTTTCGCAAAATGGATAAAATCGGGCCGCATTTTATTCA
This sequence comes from Urbanus proteus proteus, assembly GCA_018251915.1. Taxonomy (NCBI): domain Eukaryota; kingdom Metazoa; phylum Arthropoda; class Insecta; order Lepidoptera; family Hesperiidae; genus Urbanus; species Urbanus proteus. The sequence goes on from DWPV01004986.1 coordinate 12,861, forward strand.
TTAACCGACTTCCCAAAGGAAGAGAGGTTATCTATTCGACGCGTATATTTTTTTTTTTTTTTTTTTTTTTTTT